>CAWUFW010022431.1:0-95809 GCA_963921515.1 Calotriton arnoldi | reverse complement strand
ACCCCTGGCCCCTTCCTCATCTGCTGGCCCACCCTCTGCTCCTACCCCTTCAGTCTCTGAAGACTTACTAAGATCATAAGCCACCAACAACTCCTGGAGGTGTTGGGTGGTGGGACTTTGGCCTGTCCTTAATTTCCTCACGTTACACAAAGCTCTCAGTTCCAAGAATGGGAGTGTGTCATACTTGGAGGGGGAAGCTCAATGGCTTCCTGCAGGGTATCTCTAGATCCTGCTTTTAAAGACATTACTAGTGTGGTGTGGTGTATGCACTACCTACTCTAGTGTGGCCTACTAAACTCTCTTGAGTTGTAGAAAGGGTTGTGCTATCCCTTCACACACAACTCTAAGTTCAGTAGAACTTACTGATATTCTAAGCTTAAATTATATGTACCTTAGGTACCTTTAGTGGTTTTCAGTTGATCAATTCAATTGAGATTATCTGGTAAAACAATAGCAAGCTGGAATCCCACACGCTGCACACCAATGTGAGAAGTTGGCCTGGCATATGCTGTCCACTAATTATAGTGGGCACCTTGCACCAGTCCAAATCGACTCTTATGGTAGGTAGGTTAAAGACAACCTTATTGAAAGCTATCCTAGTGGTAGCTGTGGAGAGCAGCCTTCAGGCTAAGTCTTGAAGGAATGTAAAGCAGCTTGTTTTACCAGTCTATAATCTCTTGAGTGACCAAATGAAAGAGCACCACACCAGGTATATATTCAAAATATATGTATTTATTACTAAACACACCCCTCTAGTCTCTTTATGAGGCTAGAGTTCGAAGTACATAGGTTATAAGATCTTAACTCACAGTAATAGCACAAATACACGTTTGGGCCCTAGGGGCGTACCAAACCATATACCAATAAAGTGGTATGCGAACCACGACTGAACTAGACACTAGGCCTAGAGCCTCTAGAAGTGCTTGGACCACAAGGAACCACCCAAGGTAGTGACACAGGGGACCCACGGGAGACGCGTGCAGTGTAAATACACAACCGCGATACGCCGTTAACTTCTATGGAGAAAGTCGGGATCGGGAAAATAGAGGAAAGGGACACTTAGAAGAGGACTAGGACAAAACCCTTTGAGATCTAGGACTTTGAAGAGTCTCTACCCACGGGAGCACCGGAGTACTCGTGTTACCTCACCCAGGAAGCCGGGTGCATAGGTGCCTTTCGGGGTCGGGTTTCGTCGTCGGTTCTTATGGCGATCTGCTGCAAAGTGCTGCTGGCGACCAGGAGAAAAGTGTCCGGGTGGATCCAAGAGTGGATCGGAGTTCTGAAGAACCTGAAAGCAGAGGGGACAGAGTCTGGGTCACTAGCCAGTGACCAGGGAGGCGATGGACAGATGCCCACCGATGTCGAGTGCTTCAGATTCGATGACGGTCGTCTTGACTCTTCAGCCACGAGGTCCGGGAGGCGTTGTCGGCAACCAAGAGCAGGATTCGGGCTGTTGCTCGATGTCTGTCGAGTGCAGAGGTGTCGGCGACCAGATTGGACCCAACAAGCCTTGGCAACGGCAAGTCTCGAGTAAGATGTAGATCGTCGATGATGCAGACCAGCAAGGTCTGGGGAACTCACCCAGCGAGGGTAAGTGAGGGCAGGCCTGGAGCAACCAGACTGCCAAGTAAAGAAAAGATTGGCCTTCGTTAAGGGCTACTAGCCAACGGGCTAGCGACCGCGAAGGAGCCTCGTGACGCCGCACGTGGAGCTGGCTTACAGGACACTCGTGGAGTGGGGGCCAGTGATCTTCGGTGCAGGTGGTGCTGGAGGCTAGGGCTACTCGGAGCCCAAAGCACGACTTCTTGGAAGACCCAGAAGATGGTGCACTTGCAAATGTGCTCGGTGTCCAGGGGTCACGGTCTCAAGTCACCCACGATAGCCACGGGCCTCAGCTTTGCTGGGGACTCAGGGTAGCCTCGGGGAAGT
Source organism: Calotriton arnoldi (assembly GCA_963921515.1). Lineage (NCBI taxonomy): Eukaryota > Metazoa > Chordata > Amphibia > Caudata > Salamandridae > Calotriton > Calotriton arnoldi. Next base: position 93,880 of record CAWUFW010022431.1, on the reverse strand, counting down.
CTGAAAATCCACCTCTGGTGATGCGATGACTTCAGCGTCCGACGGGAGCTTCAGTGATGCGAACCGGACAGATGCTTCTTTGGTGCCTGCCAAGCAGGGGAGTCACTCCTTGACCCCAAGGGAGATTCTTCAGTCCTCTAATCGTGAGTAGAGCGTCGAAGGTCCAGGATTCTGTTTCAGAGTTTCGTCCAGGTATAATCTAAAGTCCTAGGGACGGGGTTCCTACCTTTATTCTAAAAATAGGGGATGGACTACTCTGTGGCCCCACCTATGGGTGGGTCAGGGCAGAGGGGTGGCTACACCCTTTCCCTTTGTCCAGTTCGCGCCAAAGCAGGGGCTGCAAGCCCCTGATCCGGTTTGAACTGGGGTATGCACAGGGACACCAAATGTGCCCCCAGTGCAGGACTTCAAAGCACCCGAAAGTGCTCCCGCCCAGCCCCAATACACATTGTCCTGTCTGGGGAGGTGGTCACACCTCCCTGGGACAGGAAACCTATTGTCCAGGCCTCCCCTGCCGGAGTTTCGTCCAGCAGCAGGAGGCCAGACTTGTGTCTGTGGCAGCAGCATCCATTTTGTGATGCCAGGCTCTGGAAAGAAGTTACCGGACTCGTCAGAGTTAACATGCCTTTCCTCTAGAAGGGTGGAATGCTACCCCCGCCGCCAGGATTGGCGGGGGTAGTATTCCAAGATGTTTGACACCAAACACGACATGTTTAGGTGCAGCCATTCCATAGTTAGCATTTTACCGCGAGGATATAATGCGTTTAAGAGTATATGGTCAGGCTGCACTACAAACAGCATCAGAGATGGTCTCCGAACGCTGCAGAGGGGCCCTGCTCATGCAGGGGCACCCTCTCACATAGGAACCATGCACTCTGCCTTTAGGATTGATAAGGCCTGCCTTAGGAGTGACTTATAGGTTTATATGTGTGTATGCATTTAGTGATATAGGTAACCTATACCACTGCAAGGGGTGCATGCACCACCTTACCCAGGCTGCAGTAGCAGACCTGTGGTGCCAGTTTGGATGGCCTACCAGGGGTGGCATAATACATGCTGCAGCCCCTGGCAGGCCTCTGAGGTACCTATGCCCTTGGTACATAGTATACCATATACTAGGGACTTACAAGGGCACTCCAGATCCCAATCAGTGATGTGCCTAAGGCACATGGAGACCCTTTTAAAGAGGAAACAGCTAGGCTGGGGTTCTGAATAGCAGGGCCCCAGCCAGACTAATGTCGAAAACCAGTGAAGTATCAGCAAAAAGTGGGGGTACCCCTGTGAAGCAGATCCTACTCTCCTACAGTGCCGATAAACAATTCTATACCTAGCATGACAGAAAGAATGCACCAAATCTAGGTTCCTAAATGGACAGCAAGTTCTTCATTGATATTCAGACCTTCCGGTACCTTCGTCTGAAGGTCAATTATATATCGGGATTCGAGTCTCCTCAGACTGGTAATCCTATCGCCCCCTCTACGATGTACGGGGACATGGTCCAAAACAAAAAATGTAAGAAGATCTCTATTGCTGTTATGTTTAGCCATAAAATGGCGAGCCACTGGGTACGACATATCACCGTTCTTGATTGCCCTTGTGTGACCTTCAGACGAAGGTACCGGAAGGTCTGAATATCAATGAAGAACTTGCTGTCCATTTAGGAACCTAGATTTGGTGCATTCTTTCGGTCATGCTAGGTATAGAATTGTTTATCTGCACCTTCTGATAATTTACCCATAAAGGGTTGTATATAGAAAAAACTTTGTCTGCTTTTTACTTGATAGCCCATTTAGGGCAGAAATGTTATAAGAAATGGTATATATTTTGGATATATAGTAACCGTTGATAATATATTGTGTGTTTTTTGGTGACCCGTAAGAAAAATGAAAATGAAAGAAGTATTTGTAACATGTGGCAGGCGCCTTGATGGGTAGCCCATCGGTGGGCATAATTATGAGTCTAAATGAATTTTGACTAAAAACGTAGATGTTCTCTGAAAATGGATACTTATATTTATATTTATCTATGTGAAAGATGATGAACTTTCATTGTACATTTGATTTTGTACACATTGTAAGATGGCGCCTTGTTTGACATGAATTTGTCCCTTCTTTGTGTCAATCCGAGTTGTGGTTGAAAATGAAATAAATAACAGCCGTTTCCGGCGCGCCTGATTGCCATCGAAAAAGGCGACTGCCGAAACGCGTCTGGTTGCTGTGAGTCCGTGAATAAAAGATCTGGACTCGCTCCCGTGAGTGCTTTCCTTTCTTGTTGTGGAGATTTTACAAATTTGGAGCATTGATATATATAAATATATATAAATATATATATATTTATAGATAGATATATACACATACATATACATACACATACATATATATACATATATATATATACACACATATATATGCATACATTCATAAACATATATTAATATATACATATTTAAGTTTGTATATGTATATATATCTATATACAAATATATTACTTATATTTTAATGAACCCCAAACCTCCCAATTTTTAAAATTATGATAAAAATAAATATTTTATTTTTGAGGTGCAACACCCAACGCCCCGTTTTTGTATCCTAATCACCCAATTCCCTTACTCACCCCTAAACCCTAAAAACATCCTTACCACTCTATACCCTTACCCACACCTAAACCCTAAAAACACCCTTAACACCCAATTCCCTTACCCATGCCAAACCCTAAAAACACCCTTACCACGCTATACCCTTAACCTACCCTAAATCCTAAAAACACCCTTACCACCCTATTCCCTTACCAGCCCAAAATCCTAAAATCACCCTTACCACTCAATTCCCTTACCCACCCCAAACACTAAAAGCACACTGACCACCTGAATCCCATATTCACCCCTTAATAACACTCTTATCACCCTACACCATTACCTACCACTAAACCCTAAAAACACCATTACCAACCAATTCCCTTACCCACCCCTAAATTCTAAAATCACCCTTACCACCCAATTTCCTTACCCAGCCCTAAAAAACACCCGTACCACCCAATTCACTTACTCAACCTAAACCCTAATACCACCCTATTCACTTACCCACCCCTAAACCCTAAAATCACCTTTACCACCCTATTCCCTTACCCACCCATAACCCTAAAAACACCCTTAACACTCTACCCTTGCCCATGCCTAAACCTTAAAAAACACCCTTACCACCAAATTCCCCTATCCACCTCTAAACCCTAAAACACCTTCACCACCCAATTCCCTTACCCACCCCATGACCCCAAAAGCACCCTTACCACCCTATACCCTTACCCACCTCTAAACCCGAAATACACAATTACCACTGTATTCCTGTACCCGCTCCTAAACCCTAAAAGACCCTTACCACCTGATTCCCTTATTCACCCTAAACACTATAAACACACTTACCACCCAATTCCCTTACCCACCCCAAAACCCTAAAATCACCCTTACCACCCAATTCCCTTACCCACCACTAACCCCTAAAAACACTCTTACCACCCTATTACCTTACCCAACCCTAAACCCTAAAAACACCCTTACCACCCAATTCCCTTACCCAACCCTAAAAACACCCTTACCACCCAATTCTCTTACCCACCCTAAACCCTAAAACCACCCTTACCACCCTATTCCCTTATCCACCCCTAAACCCTAAAAACACCCTTACCATTCAATTCCCTTAGCCCCCCTAAACCCTAAAAATCCCCTAACCACTCTATACCCTCACCCATATAGTTGTGTATATATATATATATATATATATATATATATTCACTGAAAAAACCATAGGTTTTAGGGACAGTTATAGTTAGTTGGACATTTCACTCGTACAAAACCCGTGAAATTCCCCCGTTATAGTTAGTTCAGCTAACTATAACTCGCGCCCCGCAATGCACTGCTGATGACGTCACATATTACATCACTCATGACATGGTCAGTGACATCACTGATGACATCACTGATGACATCTCAAATGACATCACTGATGACATCATGCAGTGACTGTGTGTTTCTGTAAAGTTTAAATATTTTTAATATATATAGGGAAAGGCGTATTGAAGAATGAGTGGGTGTATAAGTGTATGGATGATTTAGTAGGTGCGTGACTAACTCTATAAGTGAGTGATTAAACGTATCTTACTAAATGCATGGGTTAGTGACTAAACTGGGTGAATGTCTGAATCCGTCTGTCTGTTGCTGTGTAAGTGGCTGCATGGGTTTGTGAATAGCTTCATGAGTGTCTATATGAGTTATTGATTGGTTGTCTGAGTATCTGTATGGGTGCCGGAGTGTTTGTGTGGGTGGGGTGTGTGCGACTCTGTGCATAGATGTGTGAGTGGGCGATTCACTGGGTGGATGGTTTCAAGAGTGCATCTGTGATAGACTGTATGGGTGGGTAAGTGTGTGTAAGAGTGTGTTAGTGAGTAAATGTATGTCCCAGTGGTACATGTGTGAGTAACTACATATGTGAAAGGCAGTATATATGTGTGTTGGAGTATGTAAATAGCTATAAGCGAGAGTGTGTGATTGTGAGAGTGACTGTATGGATGAGTGTGTGCTTGTATCAGTGATTGTATAAGAGCGTAAGAATGTGCTAGTATTTGTATGAGTAAGTGAGCTGGTGTGTGTATAACTGTATAGGTGAGTAAATGGCAGTGTGTTTAATTATTTGCATGACTGACTAGGTGTGTGAGTACCTCTATGGATGAGTGGCGGTGTTTGAGTGTCTATATAGGAGTATGAGTGCATATGATAGTCCTGTACTGAGTGACCGTAAGTATGAGTGACTGTACGGGTGAGTGAGTGGATGTGTGTGTAGACCTAAGAATCAGTGAGTAGGTATGTAGTTATTGGTGTTGGAGTGTCTATGGTTTTGCGAATGGCAGTCTGTAATTTAGAGTGGGTGTATCAAAGGTTATATTAGGGTGTGAGGAGGTGCATCAGATTATCACATGGATGATGTAATCAGTGATGTCATCAGTGATGTCATTTGAGATGTCATCAGTGATGTCATCAGTGATGTCACTGACCATGTCATGAGTGATGTAATATGTGATGTCATCAGCAGTGCATGGCGGGGGCGCGAGTTATAGTTAGCTGAACTAACTATAACGGGGGAATTTCACGGGTTTTGTACGAGTGAAATGTCCAACTAACTATAACTGTCCCTAAAACCTATGGTTTTTTCAGTGAATTTCAAAGCTTTTTTAAATGCTAATTTCTAACTATAACGTGTCTGAAACCTATGGTTTTTTCAGTGAATTTCAAAGGTTTTTTAAATGCTAATTTCTAACTATAACGTGCCTGAAACCTATGGTTTTTTCAGTGAATTTCAAAGGTTTTTTAAATGCTAATTTCTAACTATAACGCCCCTAAAACCTATGGTTTTTTCAGTGAATTTCAAAGGTTTTGTAAATGACAATTTTTAAATGTATTAATTGTTATATTTATTTTTTTGATACTGATTTACTACATTTTTTAAAACTATTTATTTTTAGATATTTTATTTTTTAAATTACATTGTAATTACATTATACATTACATTACAAAATATTCTTTCTCAGAATGAATTACTTTAGTTTAAATACTTTGCAAATAGGCAATAGACTTTTAAGTACAGTAGTTACAGTTGTTGCAATGGGCAACACAATTTCAAACACAATGCAACATTGAGCTCAATGTGAATTTCTAGTTAAATGCAATTAGTTACTTTATGGATTACTTTTTCTAACCACAGGACTGGATCCTAGATTCAGTCCTGGGACATCTCCTGTAAACAGTTGAGTAAAAGCGTTTTGGTTACAGTAGTGATTTTTAAGGGATATTATTGTATTTTAAAAGTTGACACTTAGAAACGTTTTCACATAGAATCACCAATGTTATCCTATGGGAGGAAATTCACTTAGCAGGTAAGTAGTGTTATCGTTACTTTTTCTTACTCAGTGGTGGATCCTGGATCCAGCACTCGTGCATCTCCTGTAAACAGTTGAAAGAATGCGTTTAAGTCATACAGGCGATTTTTAAGGAATATTTGTAGTTTGTGAAAATCGACACTTTGAAACTTTTCTGCTGAAAACCAGACAATGGATTCCTATGGAAGGAAATACAAGTTACTGGTAAGTACGGTTAGAATTACTTTTCAGGGTCAGTGCTGGGCTAAAAGATGCAGCACTGGGTTATCTCCTGATAACAGGTGAGTAAATCGGAATTCGTAGTTCGGCTGATTTTAGAGGACTATTATAAAGTTCCAAAACTCCACACTTAGAAGAATTTCCAAGTGAAACCAGTCAATGTTAGCCTATGGAAGGAAATTCAAGTTACTGTTAAGTACAGTTAGAATTACTTTTCAGGATCAGTACTGGGCTCAAAGATGCAGCACTGAGGTCTCTCCTGATAACAGGTGAGTAAATTGGAATTCGTAGTTCTGCTGATTTTAGAGGAATATTTGTAAGTTTCAAAATCGACACTTAGAAACTTTTTCAGCAAAAGCAGGCAATGATATCCTATGGAAGGAAATTCAAGTTACTGGTAAGTACGGTTAAAATTACTTTTCAGGATTAGTACTGGGCTCAAAGATGCAGCACTGTGGTCTCTCCTGATAACAGGTGAGTAAATCGGAATTCGTAGTTCGGCTGATTTTAGAGGAATATTATAAAGTTCCAAAACTCCACACTTAGAAGAATTTTCAAGTGAAACCAGTCAATGTTAGCCTATGGAAGGAAATTCAAGTTACTGGTAAGTACGGTTAAAATTACTTTTCAGGATCAGTACTGGGCTCAAAGATGCAGCACTGAGGTCTCTCCTGATAACAGGTGAGTAAATCGGAATTCGTAGTTCGGCTGATTTTAGAGGAATATTTGCACAATGGTGAAGGAAGGGGGTGGGGCCTGAGGTGACATGTCTGCAAACACGCCCTGTGGCGCGTTTTAAGTTGGAGAATTAATTCCTCCTCAATCCCGAGGGTCCCTAGGGGCCAACTAGCCCACCAGATACCTCCAGTATGCGCCACAGGGCTGCGTTGCAGAGAGGTGTTCAGAGGCCACGCCCCTTTTTACAACACTCTGCAACGCAGCTCTGTGGCACTCTCTGGACGTACCTGGTGGGCTAGTTGGCCCCCAGGGACCCTCAGGATTGAAGGGGATTTAATTCCCCATCTTAAAATGCGCCACGGGGCCTGTTTGCACACATGTCACCTGAAGCCCCGCCCCCTCCCTTCACCACTGTGCAAACGCGCCCGTGGTGCATTTTAAGTTAGGGGATTAACTCCCCTTGAATCCTGAGGGTCCCTGGAGTCCAACTAGCCCACCATGTACCTCCAAAAAGCACCACAGAGCTGCGTTGCAGAGAGGTGTAAAAAGGGGCGTGGCCTCTGTACACCTCTCTGCAACGCAGCCCCCTGGCGCATACTGGAGGTTCCTGGTGGGCTAATTGGCCCCCAGGGACCCCCAGTATTCAAGGGGAGTTCGTTCCCCATCTGCAAACGCGCCAGGGGGCGCGTTTGCAGACTGCTGCAGCGAGGGGGCGGGGCCTCCGGCATGATGCCGGTCTTTTTTAAACTTTTTTTTTGTATGGGAGGGGGGCTGCGTGGCCCCCCTTCCCTCGGCCACTTTTGGTCCCGGGTACCCCATCCCCCGGGGCCTGAGCATTTTTTTCTTTTTTTTTTTTAAAACGGAAGGGGGCCGCGTGGCCCCCTTCCCTGGGCCTCTATTGGCCCCGGGGACCCCATCCTCCGGGGCATGCCCTCTTTTTTTCATTTTAAAATATTTGGAGGGGGCTGCGTGGCCCCCCTCCTCAGGCCATTTAAGGCCCCGGGGACCCCATCCCCGGGGCCGGCCTTGCCCTTTTTTTTTAATTTTAAATTTTTTTTTTTGGGGGAGGGGGCTGCGTGGCCCCCTCCTGGGCCACTACTTGCCCCGGGGACCCCATCCCCCGGGGCTGGCTCCTATCCTTTGGGGACCGTGGGGGGACCCCAACTCCCCCACGGTCCCGCCTGGCTCCCCACGTCCTGCGGGAGCCGGCATTGCTTTTCCACATGGGGAGCTGCTAAGATGCAGCTCCCCATGTGGAAAGGCATTTGCTTTGAATTTTGGAAGAGAGAGCAGGTTTCCTGCTCTCTCTTCCAAAATTCAGCAGTTTGCTATGACAGGACGGGAGCCGCGAGGCTCCCGCCCTGCCATAGCAAACTACAGTGTCCCGGGGTAGGCACCCCGGGACACTGCAGGAGCCGGCCCTGTGGGGTGGTGGTCCCCAGGGCCATCATGGGCTCCAGGAGGGGGCCACTCGGCCCCCTCCCAACAGGTTGAAAGCCCCGGGGAGGTGGTGGTCCCCGGGGCTCTGGGGGTCCGTAACGGACCCCCATATTGAACGATTTAGTGCCCCGGGGAGGTGGCGGTCCCCGGGGCGTGTGGGGGGGCTGGAGCCCCCCCACACAACTAATTATAATTTTCAAAAAAGAAGCCCCGGGGGTGGTGGTCCCCGGGGCTGCGGGAGGGCTCAGAGCCCTCCCGCACCATTTTGTTTAAAGCCCCGGGGGGTGGTGGTCCCCGGGGCTTGGGGGGGCCTTAGAGGCCCCCCATATAATTATTAATGATCCCCCGCATGCCCCCGGGACTTGGCCCACCCGGGGGCCAATTAACCACGAAGCGCGGGAGCCCGCGCTTTGTTTTTTTTTTTTATCGGCAGGATCCGCGCACCCAGCGCGTTTTTTGCTGATTTAAAAAAAAAATAATAATAATAATTTTTGGCCCTGGGGGTCCTTGTAGGACCCCCTGAGCAGGCCTAGGGGGTCAGGGTGTTTCTACCCTGCCCCCTTTTTGCGTTTTGTGCAGTTTTTTTACTGCTTTCTTGTTCCTCGGTTCTACCGAGGAACAAGATGGCTGCCAACACTTCCTGGTTTGGAGTGTTGACAGCCAATTAGCATGCAGCTCGTGATCGGAAGGGTGCGCGGATCCACCGCGGCCATAGATATCGAAACTTTTATTTTGGATTTTCTCAGCAACTACTGAACGGATTTACACCATTTTTAAAAAGGGTGCTTTCTGAACCAAGTACTACCTTTGTGCCAAATTTGGTGTAATTCCGTTCAGCAGTTTTGGCTGTAGCCTTGCATAAAATTTCCTATGGGAAATTGATTTTTTCACTCTTATTTTTTGAATTTCTCCGCAACTACTGAACGGATTTACACCATTTAAAAAAAGGTCGCTTTCTGAACCAAGCGCTACCTTTTTGCAAAATTTGGTGTAATTCCGTTCAGCAGTTCGGGCTGTAGCCGTGGCTAAAATTTCCTATGGGAATTAACATGGAGAAAACACGCTTTGGGACCCCCTTTTTTCGGCTCCCGCTTGATGAATCACCCCGAAACTTTCAAGACAGGAGCGGACCGGAGCGCCCCACTAGTTTTGAAAATTTCGCGATGATTCGTCAAACGACGCCAAACTTATTGGGAATAGAATGTTATGAATTTCCTATGGATAATAGGTCCTAACTATAACTATCTACTGGCGACCGCCAGTAGATAATATATATATATTACCTACTGGCGGTCGCCAGTAGGTAGTTATAGTTAGGACCTATTTTCCATAGGAAAAGCATTTTTTGTTTCCCCAATAACTTTAGCGTCGTTTGACGAATCTTCGCAAAATTTTCAAAACTAGTGGGGCGCTCCGGTCAGCTCCTGTCTTGAAAGTTTTGGGGTGATTCGCCAAGCGGGGGCCGAGAAAAAAGGGGGGTCCCAAAACGTGTTTTCTCCATGTTAATTTCCATAGGAAACTTTAGACACGGCTACAGCCCGAACTGCTGAACGGAATTACACCAAATTTGGCAAAAAGGTAGCCCTTGGTTCAGAAAGAGTCCTTTTTAGGTCTCGTGCCTAGCGTTGCAGTGCGCAGCACTGCTAGCACAGCGCAAGACCTCCTGTATGGGCTTCAGAAAGCTAACCACACGCTCGGGCGTGTGGTTTTGCTTTCGGAAGCCCACATTGGCTGTAGCGTGCTTTTTAAAAAAAAAAACGGCACGCAATTGGGCAAAGGCGGGCGCATGTCCCGCCTTTGCTCCGCCCATTCCCGTCCGTGTTTAGGACGCGCATCAGCGCGCGGTACAGACGACAGGCTCCCTCGCCCGCCTCCTCTGTGGTGCGCGCGCACCACTGGTTTCGATTCCGCGTTCGGCTCCTCTGTGGTGCGCGCGCACCACAGGTTTCGATTCCGTGCTTGTTGAACTGTGAAATCGAACATAATCGGGATTCCTTGTGCCCCGGCCGCAGTGCAGCTTCATCAATGGAAGGTGCGCCCTGGTCATCCCTCTCTGTTGTCTTAACTTTACCCTGCTTTAAGGCGCTGGCCAAAGACACGTGTGCCAGTGGCTTGCAGCGGGCGGTGCCAAGTTGCGTTCCTGGCCACTTTTCTGGCCACATGGTCCTAAAAAATATAATAGTTGTTCTTCTGGGGGAAGCCGAAACTTGTCCGGGTTTGCACTGTTTCATGATTAAACCGCATGTTGTATACTGAGAGTGCTGAACCCAGCATGTATTTTAGTAATGCCCTATAGTGCCTAATACTCCCTCGTACGTATCTAGACACTTTACAAAGTTTGTAAAAGAACTGTTTCGGCACACCGGATTTGGCATTGGTTTCAACGATATCTGCGTCACGAAAGGGGTCTCTTCTATCACAATTTAAATATATGCACTGCCGAAAATGTCTAGCACCGGTGCAGTAACCTACCAGACGGTATAATGGCTTTCCAGTGCCCATTTACGATACTTGTATTTTTGTGTTCAAGGTTGCGCGCCTCACCAGAAGCTGCTAGTGCTTTTAAGTGCGGATCCGAATGCAGTCGTGTAACAAACACTAGGTAGATTTACAATCCGAGGGCTCGTGCCACGCAGCGCTCCTGTCTGTGAAATGCAGAAAGTGAGTTTAGTTTAAGGCCTGGTCTGTCTCCCTTCCTCCTCGGACTCGCCACAGTGCTCCGTAAAGGTAGTGCAGCGCTAAGAGTAGAGCGCCTACTCTTTAGCGCCTACGGGGAAGTCCCCTGCGCGGCGCCCTCACCTTTCTGCATCTCTTCTGTGTCATTGCGACGCTGGTGGTGGTCCGAGCCCTCACGGCTGTGTCCGCTCGTCCACTGCACTGAAATGAACTGGCTTTACTGGAGTTCATCCTTCCAGTGCCCAGCTGCGCCCTACAGAGTCCGGAGAAGCAGGCACACGTAAACTCCTCTTAACCACATAACAGTCAAAACTCATTTAACGGGGCGGCTGGCTGTTCAATTTAATTTAAATTAAAACCAGGCGACAACTTGTACCTCTTTATGGTAAGGTGTGGCGCAGCGGCCAGGGTGCCTGACTCTGGACCACGGGGTTCACGGTTTGATCCCCGGTGCCGGCGGCAGGTTAGCCCAGCACCATGTGACTCTGGGCAATAGCTCGCTTAATCTTCCCGAGGGCCCCCAGCGCCGGGACACCTCTCCGGAGGTAGCTGTGCGCTTTACAAATGCTGGTATATATATATATTTCGCATCAACTAAAGAAGCCACGTGCCTCATTTCCAATTCAACGTGTTTTTTTCCATATAGCGCGATGTTTTCTTTTTCTAAGCACTGTATATAATCTGATACTAGTACCCAGCGCAGTTCCTCCCAGTTTACCTTTCTCGGAAGAATGGAGGACTACGTTAGTTTTGCAGGCGTTTAAATTCTTGACCTCGCGCGCCGTTTAACTGGCAGCGTCATGTAACATATGTGACATTTCGGTGCTCCTTTGGTTTATCGTCGTCGGGGTTGACTTAGTATGTCCGTGTACCCCGCCCCCTCCCCTCCTCCACTCCCCCTCCCCCTTGTAATTTGTCAAACACGTCTCTCCAGTAGCAGCCCCGTCCAACAGGGGGTGAGCTGACGTCAGCAATGCGTGCTGTAGAGGGTTCGCCTCAGCCAGGACCCTGTTACGTCAGTGCACTGATGCACGTCCCGGTGGGAAACACCTGGGCAAATAGGAAATAAACGGTGTTTTCTCGTCTGCTGGGATAAGCAATGGAAAGTGATGACGCCCTTGCGTCCTTTCTAAGCAGAGCATTATTCCATCCTTTTGTGCTGATGCTGCAGCGTCAGGTTGGGTGGGGGACTGAGGCACGCTGACCTCTGCCCTCCTGAACACGCCTGCCGCCAGAGCACCATTTTAATCTGCAGCCAGCCTGGCTAGGAGTCAGGCTCACATCCTGCCGGGATTTAAAACAAGCATTTGCAATGCAATAGGTCTCGTAATTATGCGAGTTTAAGTTATTGGCATTGTAAATGACAATGCCTTTTATTTATGTTTTAAAAACAAAAACATGAATAAAGACATTGTCATTTACAATGCCAATAGCTCAAACTTGCATAAATGCGAGACCTATTGCATTGCAAATGCTTGTTGTTAAATGGTGTAAATCCGTTCAGTAGTCCCTGAGAAATTCAAAAAATAGAAGTCGGAAAATCAATTTCCCATAGGAAACTTTAGCCAAGGCTACAGCCCGAATTGCTGAACGGAATTACACCAAATTTGGCAAAAAGGTAGTCCTTGGTTCAGAAAGAGCCCTTTTTTTTAAAATGGTGTAAATCCGTTCAGTAGTCTTTGAGATATTAAAGGAAAAAAATCTTTATATATCTGGGCGGGACCTAACTACACAAGCACAAGCTTGGCTCTAATTGGCTGCCAACACATTCAATCCAGGAAGTGTTGGCAGCCATCTTGGTGCAATGCTTTTTAGGTCTCGACTAACGACGCAGCGCATGCGCTGCTGGCTTGACGAGATCTATTGTTCTCGATTTTTCTTCCGAAGAAGAACACTACCCCCAGCACGACCCCCTACACTACCCAAATACCACTGCACTACCCCCAGCATGACCCGCTACACTACCCAAACACCACTGCACTACCCTAAAACACTACCCCAGCATGACCCCCTATACTACCCAAACACCACTGCACTACCCTAAACCCTAAAACACTACCCCCAGCATGACCCACTACACTACCCAAACACTACTGCACTACCCTAAACCCTAAAACACTACCCCCAGCACGACCCCCTACACTACCCAAACACCACTGCACTACCCTAAACCCTAAAACACTACCCCCAGCACGACCCCCTACACTACCCAAACACCACTGCACTACCCTAAACCCTAAAACACCACTGCACTACCCTAAACCCTAAAACACTACCCCCAGCACGACCCCCTACACTACCCAAACACCACTGCACTACCCTAAACCCTAAAACACTACCCCCAGCACGACCCCCTACACTACCCAAACACCACTGCACTACCCTAAACCCTAAAACACTACCCCCAGCACGACCACCTACACTCACCCAAACACCACTGCACTACCCTAAACCCTAAAACACTACCCCCAGCATGACCCCCTACACTACCCAAACACCACTGCACTACCCTAAACCCTAAAACACTACCCCCAGCACGACCCCTACACTACCCAAACACCACTGCACTACCCTAAACCGTAAAACACTACCCCCAGCATGACCCCCTACACTACCCAAACACCACTGTACTACCCTAAACCCTAAAACACTACCCCCAGCACGACCCCCTACACTACCCAAACACCACTGCACTACCCTAAACCCTAAAACACTACCCCAGCACGACCCCCTACACTACCCAAACACCACTGCACTACCCTAAATCCTAAAACACTACCCCCAGCAAGACCCCCTACACTACCCAAACACCACTGCACTACCCTAAACCCTAAAACACTACCCCAGCACGACCTCCTACACTACCCAAACACCACTGCACTACCCCAAACCCTAAAACACTACCCCCAGCACGACCCCCTACACTAGCCAAACACCACTGCACTACCCTGACCCCTAAAACACTACCCCCAGCACGACCCCCTACACTACCCAAACACCACTGCGCTACCCTAAACCCTAAATCTACCCCCAGCATGACCCCTACACTACACAAACACCACTGCGCTACCCTAAACCCTAAAACACTACCCCCAGCACGACCCCCTACACTACCCAAACACCACTGCACTGCCCTAAACCCTAAAACACTACCCCCAGCACCACCCCCTACACTACACAAACACCACTGCACTACCCTAAACCCTAAATCTACCCCCAGCACAACCCCTACACTACACAAACACCACTGCACTACCCTAAACCCTAAAACACTACCCCCAGCACGACCCCCTACACTACCCAAACACCACTGCACTACCCTAAACCCTAAAACACTACCCCCAGCACGACCCCCTACACTACACAAACACCACTGCACTACCCTAAACCATAAAACAATACCCCCAGCATGACCCCTAACCTACACAAAAACCCCTGCACTACCCTAAACCCTAAAACACTACCGCCAGCACGACCCCTACACTACAAAAACACCACTGCATTACCCTAAACCCTAAAACACTACGCTGGCACTACCCCTACACTACCCAAACACCACTGCACTACCCTAAACCCTAAAACACTACCCCCAGCATGACCCCTACACTACACAAACACCACTGCACTACCCTAAACCCTAAAACACTACCCCCAGCACGACCCCCTACACTACCCAAACACAACTGCACTACTCCTAAACCCTAAAACACTACCCCCAGCACTACCCCTACACTACACAAACACCACTGCACTACCCTAAACCCTAAACCACTACCCCCAGCACTACCCCCTACACTACACAAACACCACTGCACTACCCTAAACCCTAAAACACTACCCCTACACTACACAAACACCACTGCGCTACCCTAAACCCTAATACACTACCCCCAGCACGACCCCTACACTACCCAAACACCACTGCACTACCCTAAACCCTAAAACACTACCCCCAGCATGACCCCCTACACTACACAAACACCACTGCACTACCCTAAAACACTACCCCAGCACGACCCCCTACACTACACAAACACCACTGCACTACCCTAAAACACTACCCCAGCATGACCCCCTACACTATACAAACACCACTGCACTACCCTAAACCCTAAAACACTACCCCCAGCACGACCCCCTACAGTACCCAAACACCACTGCACTACCCTAAACCCTAAAACACTACCCCCAGCATGACCTCCTACACTACACAAACACTACTGCACTACCCTAAACCCTAAAACACTAACCCCAGCACGACCCCCTACACTACCCAAACACCACTGCACTATCCTAAACCCTAAAACACTACCCCCAGCACTACCCCCTACACTACACAAACACCACTGCACTACCCTAAACCCTAAAACACTACCCCCAGCACTACCCCTACACTACACAAACACCACTGCACTACCCTAAACCCTAAAACACTACCCCTACACTACCCAAACACCACTGCACTATCGTAAACCCTAAAACACTACCCCCAGCACAACCCCCTACACTACACAAACACCACTGCACTACCCTAAATCCTAAAACACTACCCCCATCACGACTCCCTACACTACCCAAACACCACTGCACTACCCTAAACCCTAAATCTACCCCCAGCACTACCCCTACGCTACCCAAACACCACTGCACTACCCTAAACCCTAAAACATTACCCCCAGTACGACCCCCTACACTACCCAAACACCACTGCACTACCCTAAACCCTAAAACACTACCCCAGCACGACCCCCCACACTACCCAAACACCACTGCACTACCCTAAACCCTAAAACACTACCCCCAGCACGACCCCCTACACTACCCAAACACCACTGCACTACCCTAAACCCTAAAACACTACCCCAGCACGACCCCTACACTACACAAACACCACTGCACTACCCTAAACCCTAAAACACTACCCCCAGCACAACCCCTACACTACACAAACACCACTGCACTACCCTAAACCCTAGAAAAGTAACCCCCACCCCATGCCCAATCCCCCTTACCTCTCACTCCTTGTGGTTCCTCTCGCCTCGTGGTTCCTGCTTCACATCGTCTCTGAGGGGCGGTGCACGTCGTTGTGAGGAAACGTAACAGCCTCTGTTTCCTTACAACGACGTGGAACGTCTACATTTTTTTAGAACACATGGTAATTTACCATACATACCTTTACAACGAAATTCGTTGTAAAGGCATGCGTGGTACATTGCCATGCGTTCTAAAAAAATGCGTAGTAATGACTTCGCGATGTACAACGCATGCGTGGTAATGCATGCGTTGTAATGGTATCGCGAAGTAAAAAAGTCGTTGTAACGGCTGTTTACCGATCGAAGCTGTCCCCTGTTCTTCAGTGAGTCGTTTATTTGATAAATTAGGAGGAAGGAATGTGTTTTTTTACCGAAAAGTGCATTCCCGGCTGTTGTATTGTGAAAGTGTCCGCGTGGCCTGGTTTCACTTCCGGTGAGAGAGTGGAAGAGTCTGTTTGGATCTAAAGGAGTTCTGTTGTTGGACGGGGCCGGCGCAACACGTCATCAGAAATCACAGCTAATGGAAAGCGTCCTCCCCGAAGTGTGGAGCAGTGCCATGAGAGGTCAACGAGTGTGCGTCCCACCGCAGTATGACCGTACTGCGTGACCCATGTGCCGCCTCCAGGGTACGGGAGGCAGAAGCGGCATCCATTGCAGGTCCTCTTGAAGACCGTTGTAGCACTAATTCTACATTTTGGAACTAGGGCATTTTAACCTCGTTGTTCCTGCCAGATACAAAGAGAAGATCCTGTGTTATTCAGTGCCCTCGTTAAATTTTTTGTGGGTAGTGGTGCTTGTCACTTCGCTGCCCCGCCGGTGCACACAACTGGGCTCCCCACCTCGTGTGCCATCTGCAGGGCCTCTGCCTTCAGATCACTGGTTTCGGTTTCTGGAGTGGCAACATAAACAGTTGCTCCCAAAGGACTAGCCTGAACACTTAGGTGAATATCCCCTGCGCCAGCATTCCACGGAAATTCTTTCCTAGCTCTCCCACATCGACGAGGACGTCATAATAGCACGGCTCCACTCGCGACACCATATGACGTCATCGGAGCCATAAGAGGACCTCGTCGGTGTGCTGACGTCAGTTCCACCCATTTTTTCCGTGCCACCGAGGCAAACAGGCGGACCGACACATTTTCACATGTATAAATAGTATACTAAATATATATATATATATATACAAATGCATAACCAATAAAGGCATAAAGAAATAGCAACAGATCAAGCATTTCTCACTATTAAAACATAAGCATGATTAAGACATATTAAAAACATTCATGCCAAATAGTAAAAGCATCTTTTTAGTAGAAACAGGTGGACAACAGGGAGGCGGGTGGGACAGTGAGGAATCCACAGGCAGATACTGTATCCACCAGAAAAAGCGTTACCGAAGGTAAGTAACTTGTTCTTCTGATGGATACTTCTGCCTGTGGATTCCTCACCTTTTGAATAGAATCCCCAAGCCGTACCTCACCCGGAGGAGGGTGTCCACCTGACTAGACCAAAAAATCTTGCAAAACAGATCGAGCAAAATGGCCATCCCTCCTAACCTCCGAATCCAATAATAATCGAATAATTTTTCGTCGAAATTATATTGAAAATAAAACTTTAAAAATACTTTTATTAATAAATTTAGACAAACACTTAAAGGAAAACTTTTATTTATAATTAATTTAAAGATATTTCATACTTTACAAATTACGCCGAAGTCGCGACCCCAGTGCGACTTTCAAAATGGCTAGCGGAATGCGCGCAGCCATCGTGTAGGGTGCGCGAAGGGTGCGCAACTTCTGTATAATATAAAAAAATTTAAAAAAGAATGAATATAGTTTTCCTAACTAAAAATTATTCACAATTTTTTTTAAATATATATATATATGTATATGGGGTATATGCAAAGACAAAGTTTGTTTAGGAATATAATTTAAACCCTCCAGTGGGTCTCCGGATAACCATTTGCCCAGTTACTTTTTATTTCATCTGCAGTCCCGCATTCAGTTAATAAAAGGATTTCAAACTGATGGCCTCTCTCATTTCTCTGTGAGTGGTGCAGCCTTCTCCGGCAGAAGAGGCCGGAATAACATCTCAACAATGCTTTTCTTCTTTGCTTAAAAAAACTTTGTCTTTGCAGACCCCACGAGAGGGGAAGAATTGGCTGAAGTAAACTACGTGTTCCAGAGAGCAGTTTAAGAACATTCACTGTGAACGCCCACTAGGGGGCTATAAATTTAAATTGTAATTGACGAGGACATGTGATTTCTTTAGCGTTTCTGCAAGGACGGAGGGAAAATGCCTGTGAACAAGGAGCTTGTAGCTCTGAAACGCGTCAGGCGCAATAAATTTTACTTTGGATACTAATTGCCGGTTTTGATGGAATTGTGCCTGCAGTTAGAGTGCGCCTTCAAGCGAAGAAGAAAAGCATTGTTGAGATATATATATATATATATATATATATATATATATATATATATATATATATATATATATATATATATATATATATATATATATATATATATATATATATATATCTTAACTGGCGGTCGCCAGTAGATAGTTATAGTTAGGACCTAGTTTCCATAGGAAAGCGTTTTTCTTTTCCCAATAACTTTGGCGCCGGTTGACGAATCTTCGAAATTTTCAAAACTTGTGGCCCGCTCCGGTCATATATATATATACAACACACACACACATATATATGTGTGTGTGTGGAGTAAGGAATAGGGTGGTAAGGGTGTTTTAGGGTTTAGGGGTTGGTAAGGGAATAGGGTGGTAAGGGTGGTTTTTGGGTTTAGGGGTGGGTAAGGGAATTGTGTGGTAACACACACACTCACACACACTTATCTTATATATAATTACAATTTTGTTGCAAAGGTATGCATGGTAAAGGCATATTTGTGGTAAAAACATGCATGGTAAAGGCATTGTGCGGTAATGGATGTGTGGTAAAGGGATTGCGTTCAGTGGCGGCTGGCATGTCTGGGGGTTAATAGGGCAGGGGGCACATAAAAAATAAAAGGCGCTTACCTTTTCTACGAGCACGAAGTCCTCCTTGATCCTTCTCTCCTCGAGGCAGACAGGATCCTGACTCCCAAGCCAATCCTGGCGCTGCTCTCATGCAGCATGAGAGCAGCACTAGGATTGGTGGGAGTGGCCTCTATCAGCGCTCACAAGAGCACTGGAGGCCTTTGATTTCTCTAACCCAGCTGGGTTAGAGAGCCATCGCAAGACGGCCGGCCAAAGAGACATGCGCATTTTAAACTCCAGAGCACAAAGCTCCCTTCTGACATTCATCAGTAATGCCTCGCCCCGTCCTGATGCTCAGTTCGGACAGGTCGGTTGCTGAAAAATAAAATGGTAATAAATAAACTTTATTACCATTTTATTTTTCAGCTCTGACCTGGGGCTTTTGTTTGTGGGGCAAAGCCTCTACGCTCAAACAGAGGAGCCACCCCTGATTGCGTGGTAATGGATGCGTGGAAAAGGCATTACGTTGTAATGCCTGCGTGATAAAGGCTGTTTACCATTTTTAACAAATCGCACTGAAGTTGTTTCCTTCCCTTTCCCCTTCTCCAGCACTCAGTCCATTCCTTTTCGTGTACCCCAGGGTTCTTCTCTAAGCCCAACACTTTTTAATGTTTGTCACCCTTCTCCCCTTTGCTTCTCCGGTCTGATCTTTCAGCTTTCAGATTATTTACTATGCTGATCATATCCAGAAAATTATTTCTATCTCTGAGACTCTAGAAGCAATAAAAGGAAACTTCACCATCTGCATTTCTTCTCCTGCCAAATAGATGCATACTTCCTAAATTTAAATAGAGACAAGACTGAGAATCTTTGGTAACAACACTTCCGCCAAGACCACAGATTGGTGCCTGGAAGAACTGGGGTCCCCTCATGCGACTCATCACGGATACTTGGATTGTTAGATACTTACAGGAATTAGAAAACCACCCAAACACCTAAAGAATCTGCCAGAGTGGTCAAACACTAAGAGATTTTCCTCTCCCTCCACCGATGGTTGATATAGCTCTTGGCAAATTCAATGCCCTACTTAGTACTACATTCCATTCCATAAAGAGGTAGCCATGAGTGTATGGGATATTAGTTATTATTAGTATAAGATTACTCCAATTTGAGAACTAGGTTGGTTTGGTCTTGGATGAAGGATTTTGGTTCTAGTCTGTGCTACATGTTATCCAAGTTCAACCACCAATTTATCAGAGTCATATGGTCGAGAGCCCAGAGTTCAGAGACCAACGGGTGAGGACATGGCAAAACAGGAGCTCCAGACTGAGATGAGTCCAGGGACCTGTGAAGACACAGGTCATCATATGCCTGTAAAGGAGCTGACAGCAAGTGACCCACACAGTATTCAAGCTTCGGATTGCTATGAAGCAGAACAGAGACTTTGGCTACAGCTGTTTTGTGCCAACATCTGACAAAGCTCCAGAACAATGATCCTGAAAGAGAGGGTAAATTGACTGTTTATTTTGATGAAGAGAAGTAGCCTGAAGCACACAGTCACTGAAATAATGGCGAATGAGTGTTTCCCTCACATATAGATGCCTCACTGGAATTTAGTAATAGTTATCCTGCTAATGAACAGAGGCGGCTCCTCCACAATGGAGCCCCACTGCCTGGCTCAGAGCCAGCAAATGTAAAATAAAATGATGTTCTTGCATCATTTTATATTGCATTTGCTGGCTCTTAGCCAGGGCTGTTGGGAGGGGCGGAGCCGAGGCATGGGAGTGGGGAGGAGGAGTGCTACATGCACTTCACACCCTAAGTGCTCATGTGTGTTTGGCCGGCCGTCTCAGGCCGACCAAAACACACATGCGCACTTAAGTTTCTGTAGCCCATCTGCATTGAGCAGCCGAGCTGGAGAAACCCCCACACACTCCCTGGCCTGAGCGGAGCATTTTACTAGCCCCCTCAGGCCAATCCCTGCGCTGCTCTGGGAGTCTGTCACAGGGGCTGCTGGGGCCCAGGAAGAGGAGAGGGGGTGCAACGCTGGTGGCGGCCAACGGCGGCCGGCGGCTGAAGGTATGTTTTTTTTTAATCTATTATTTCAAAACCCTCCCCCTCCTCCCCACGGCTGAACTATCACCCTCCTGAAAAAACTTTAGAAACTTGAAACCTATTCCTTTCTTGTTGCTGAAATTCAACAAATCATCATCAGTGAGTGTCATGTGTGTACCTCGAATTTGATAGCCCTCTAAGTCTGGTTTTTCAATGCATTATGAATCTTATAGTTGTATAAGTTTCACAGTTTATCTGTTACAGAACAACTACAGATACAAAAGCACACTTCTCATTCACCAGTATATAATGACAATCGTAGTTCTCCGTTGGTAAATATTTACTCACGGTTTGCTTCCATACAACTAAATATATGTATTTCACTCTGTTTGAAGTTAACCAGAGGAGTGTAGTTGTACCAGTTTGTAAACTGTTTCATCTTCATATAATCCTGGGGCAGTATGTTGTTTGGCTAACAGTATCCAAAGAAAAACAGCTTTATAGATCTAAACTTACTAGATACTTTAAATGCATCAAGCCCACTTAAAGCAAAAGTTGCCTAGAACTGTATTCTGGATCTAGCAAGGTTTGTACGCTGTATAAAAGCATAGCATGTCCAGAGGCAGAAAGTAACATTATCACTCCATCGCAAAATCTGTGTGAGAATTTATCAGACTTTTTCCACAGAAAATTTAATAATATAATCAATAAACTGCCCCAGATGGCAGGTGACATCTCCTATTTGCAATTCATGTCATCCAGTCAGCCTTGTTTCTCCTTCTCCTTTGTTTTGGAGGCACAGGCCGTGGATATTTTATCCTGTATTAAATCCTCTTTTCCCATGGATATATGTTGTGTACACCAATTAGAGAAGGTTAGCTCCACCATTGTTCCCTGACTGACTCCTCTGTGCAATCTCTCTTTGATGTAGGGTATTGTAACCAAAGAGTGGAAAGCAGCTATAGTCACTTCTCTATTAAAAAACACATCACTCAGCCCCAAGGTCATGGCTAATTTCAGTGGCCTTTGATACCATCTTTACCCCATTCTGCTCCAGAGACTGGAGACAGCAGGTCTGAGTGGCAAAGTCCATGCTTGGTTTTCATCTTTTCTGAAGGATAAGACTCAGACAATGGCCCTATACAAATTTAGATCAGCCCCCAAACCTATCACTATAAGGTTCCTCAGGGATCTATACTGAGCCCCACCATTTGCAATCTATATGTAGCCCCAATGGCTGGTTTGTTTGAATCTCTTGGCATTACTTTTCAAATATATGCCAATGATACACAACTGATTGTCAGAATAGATGAAAATCTTTGGGAGGTGGCAAGGAATCACAGGAGAAGTTTCCATGAAGTTGCACACTAGATGACGTCAAACTCACTTGTGCTCAACAGTGAAAAGACTGATATAGTTGTGTTTGGGATAGGAGCCACATGGACACATGACTGGTGGTCTGAGAAGCTGGATGCATTACCACTACCATCTCCTCACGCTCGTAACCTGGCGGATGCAGACCTAACCTTCAGAGATCATATTATGATCATTTGTTCCATAGGTTTTTGCCTGTTGAGAGTTACTATAAAAATACTTCCTTTCATGGCCTCCCTCTTCAAAGAAATACCTGATACAGGCTCTGATTTTGTCCAGAATCTTTTGGTAGCTGCTAAAATATTTGGCAGCAAGTCTGCTTCTGGGCTTAAAGAAATCATCTTCTATTTGAAATGAGCTTGTCAAAGAGCACTGGCTACCAGCCATCAAGAGATGCTGTTTTAAGGCTTTATGTCTGTGCCATAAAGCACTCTACAATCCTGGCCAGAACACCTCCATGGCCTCGTTGTTCACCTGGTATCAGCCTGCAAGGGCCCTTAGATCTCAGCATGCTTGTCGAATTATAATCCCTAAATTCAGGACAACAAGACTAGGAGGGTGTTACCTTGCTGTTGTGATGGTCAAAGCCTAGAATGCTCTGCCATTTGCCTTGCGCGCCTAAGAGAACCTGAGTACGGTCAGGAAACAGCTCAAAACCTTTTTGTTTTCTAACAATATCTAGGACCCTGCATGAGTGATCGGATTGATGAGTTTTGCTGCATGAGTCTGTATTCTAGCTCCAGGACACTCCTTTCCTGAAGTTTGCACATTATAAATTCTCCTTTATCATCATTATCTAACAATCTAACACACAACATGTCTCTGGTGGACCCAGAGTGACTGGTCCTTTTTGCAGTGATTGTATGTCACAATGTCGAGGTCAATAACATCAAACTGCACTTACATTGACTTCCCAATATCTACTACCACAATATCAAGCTAAGCATGCACAGCAAAGTATGGATCTATTACACTTAGCTCCCCATCAATATACCTTGACAACAGTGATAGTCGATGCTGTGGAATCAATGTAAGGGCAGCTCGAAATGAAAACTTTGATATTGTAACTCTCTACCTACCATGCCTGGACATTCCCAAATTTTGGTTTGCCAAACCATCTGCTCAATTTTCCCCATCGCCTCCTTTTGACAATTACATGCTTTTCCATCCTCCATCAGACTATGCTTTTCTCTATTACTGTTTTGTTAAGGACCAAAGCTCTATTTCTTTAGGAATGTCTTCCCTGACTTGTGAGCGGTTGAGGCTAACCTCTCACAATTGTGCATGATTTCAATTGTTTTTTTTTCATTAACCCAGCAGCCATTTATGATTTATGGTTTCTCAGCGTTACACATATATTTATTATCTTTTTATTTTCTTTTGCTTGTATTACTAGTTTCTCAACTCCCCGTACAGCTCCCTGATGCCCAGGGGCTCTATAAATAAATAAAATGATATTAATATTTATGCATCATATTGCTTCTGTACCTGTTCAAATAAAAGTCTCTGGGTGAGATGTTCTCCTGCAGTACATATTGTTATTTGAACAGATACAGAAGCATTATGTTGAAAGAGAGGAAGGACGATAAGGCTATTGTACACACCAACCAGTCACTGATGCTGGTTTGTTGCTGTGTTCCCAAAACACACATTGCTGAGTTCAAAACTTTATTTACCTTCTTTAGATCCAGAACTTGGTAACATCTCCGAACAACTTCAGGTCCAGAAATAGGATGAAAACAAGTCCACTCCCCCACTTTTCGTGATGCACTGAAGCAGTGCTCCACCCCCCTTTTCACAGGAGATTTTGAGTACATTGGCAGGTTCCAGGGCAGTAGTATCCTATAACACAGAGGTTGGAATTAGATTAAAAAAACTGATAGAATAGTCATGTTTAATGGTACCTACTACCTATGATTTTTAATTGATTTTGACCAAATGCCACATTAAGCGACAGATCTGGCTTGTGACATCTAACAATACTCAAGAACAGGGGTGGCGAGAACTTCTGTTGCCGTTACGGGACCACTTTTGAATAATGAGTTGCCTTTAAAGCAGAACCCTTTTCTGCCTCTTGTTTCGACTTTTGCAGCATGCTAGAAGGCTTAATCCCCGTTGACTTGGTAGGAAGAAACTGCTCTGTGGTGGAAAGAAACCGGCATTTCTGGTCTTCAGCTGTTTTCATCACCATTACCTCTAGGTAGAGATCTAGCGAGCATAGAGAAAGGTAGGTGAAGCAGGCCTGCCTTCAGAGATGGTGCTGCCTTTGAGTAATGACGCAAGAAAGGCGCATGTATTGCGACATAGGAACCAAAGACGAGGACAGATGCTGGCAACCCATGAAAAGCCATATCCAACATAACGGGACCTTCTTTCCCATCATATTCAGGAGACTAGTACAGCCCTAGCAGTCTTCTGCAGCTGGAAGCAGGCACACATTCCTCAAATAGCAGATTAGGGCCTAAGGGCTGAAGAGAGAAATGCAGTGAGACATAGGACTGCTTTAAGGAACATCTGTACCGTTGTCTGCTAGGGCTGCAGCCTCGAGGCTCATTGCTGTTAGTACTTCAAAGCTATGAGTATGGCCTAGCCCTAGCACATGTTCTTGTAGGTGCAACATAAGAGACAAAAGCAGGCCTGTAATGTGATAACCAGCAGTACTGAAATATCAGGGGTGGCACGGGGCAGGTGAAAGGTGCATGAGATGTTCTCGCCCTAAAATTTCAGTAGAAATGTGTAAAAAGCCGTCGACTAAATTGTTGAATTCACAATTAATGGTTTTAAGTCCAACGACCCGCTCCTGGGAAGAAAGAAGTGCCAAAAGAACAGCAAGGAAAAGAGATTTAATATACGTGCAGCACATTGAATGCGGCCCAGCCTGGGTCCAAACTGCACGAACAGACTTCCTGCACGCAAGATAATTTTGCAGCCCATGCTCCTGAAAAGTTCAGTGTTTGAAGGGATCCTAAAGAATTTAAAATCCACAACTTTCACAATGCGATGCATTCGCGTGCCAGCTTTCGGTCTTCCCAACTCTAAACAAAACAGGATACAATATCTACCTTTTTATTTTCACCTTTGACGTGCTGACAGTTAACGATTCCTTGTTGGTTACACCCACCTCTTCTTGCTCAAATCCCGCGCTTTCTGTCTAACTTTAGCCCATTATCTCATAATCAATATCTCATTTTAATGAGGAAAATGAAGCGCCTGTCTTCACCTAATGATCCATTGCCACCCACCCTTCACAAGGCAGTTCCTGTGGATGGCCTGATAGCTCCATTAGTAAACAATTATATCGATCTTTTTTTCTGACTGGCAAATTATTTGATGATTGGCAGGCAGCTCCCCTGAAACCACTCCCTAAGACACCCTTTTGTGATCCTTCGGAGTCTCTAAAATTCAGGCAATTTCAAACTGCAGTTTTCCTCCAAACTTTGAAATAATTATTCGTAGACCACCAGGGTGGAAGTTAGGATTATGTTGATTTCCAGGTTAAAAAAAATATCTCATCCTTAATCGTCCCTTTAACCGGGTCGCGACTCGCACCTGGATACCATTAAGTATCAGAACAGAACACTCCCTTCTTACCTTCTGGAAGCGTTTAAATACACATCACGCTGTCCTCCCAAAATATCCCTGCCATTTTAACTCCACGTGTGCTGCTTCCGAAGTCATTTTTATCACTGTTTTTTTTAATAAATATTTTTATTGGTACCTTTTTTATAGTTGTCAAGATACATCGATTTCACGTTTGGTACATACATGGTCACAAAGCAATACACATCTCTTATTTGGTTACAGAAAGTTCGCATATCCAGCAGCATTGATGTATTTCTGCTTATTGTCATGACACTAGATTCTCATTGGACACTTCCTCCCTCCTCCCCACGGGTGTCTGTTCGTTAAGGCCTTCCCCTTCCCGGGGCGCTATTATAGTCTGCGACCCCCCCTGTGTGTCGTTAAGTTTTAGCCCATAGTACCTGAGCCAGGGACGCCAGATCTTGAAGAACTTCTGTGGGCAACCTCTCATTTTATATGTCACCTTTTTCTGCCCCCATGTACATGTCCATCCCAGCTTTCCACTCTCTCAAGGTCGGGGCCTCTGGCGCTCCCCATTTTTTGGCTATATCTCTTTTGGCCACTACCATGCCTAGATTGCACAGGGTACGACTTCTTCTGGGTAGGTCTATGTCTGGAGGAATACCCAGAAACACATATTTAGCAACATTCGGTAGCTGATACCCCAGTATCTCACTTAGCGCCCTCATTATTTTGACCCAGTACCTTTGTATATGTGTGCATTCCCACAAAGTGTGTATGAACGTGCCGCTTTCTATCTTGCAACTGAGGCACCCGGGGGATTCTGCCCTTCCCATTTTGTGAAGACGGGACCTTGTTACATATGTTCTATGTAGGATTTCAAGTTGAATTAAACGCAACCTCAGTTTGATCGCCGCCTCCCTCGGGTACATAAGATCCGCCTCCCAGTCTATATCTTCCAGGTCCCCCAGGGTAGTCTCCCATTTTTCCCTCAGGGCCACTAGGTTGTCCAAGATATTATTAATGAGGGTCTTGTAGGTCCAGGATACAGCCTTCTCTAGTATCTTCCCTTGCAGGAGTCTGCCCTCTAGTGGCGCGAATTCGGCGGTGTCTGCTGCGTCTATTCCCTCTGCGGCCCACGCGTGTTTTATTTACATATATTTATACCTTTGTCTGTCCTCCATCTGGAATTCTTGCTGCAAGGCTCCAAGCGAGATCAAGGTGCCTCCCTTTATTAGATCCCCAATTGTGGAGATTACTATTGTGTCCCAGTCTTTGAACCACTTCAGTTTCCCTATTTCCGGGAGACGCATACCCTCCCATAGTGGGGTCTGCCTCGTTACTTTCTTATGCCAGCCTATTTATTTCTCTGTGCCCTTCCAAGCCTCCAATGCCCTTTGAGTCGCCGGTAGCAAGTGTCTGGCACCTCTCCCCCCATATATGTAGTGTAAGTGTGAATGTACTTCGAATTGGCCTTGCTCCAATGCGTATGTCGGGTGTGATCTCGGCAGGTGTCCCCATTCGTTTACTGCTATCAGGTGTGCAGCCTGGTAATATGATCTGATGTCCGGGAGGGCTATCCCCCATTGTACTGATTACGTTGCAGTGTGCTAAGTGCGATCCGTGGTTGCCCCCAATCCCACAGGATAAGATAAAATGAGACGAAAAGGGAAAGAAGTGAAGGGAGAGGAGGGAAGGAGGGGGAGGGAAGAGGGAGAAAAAGAGAAAAGGAATTTTTAGACACAATAAGAGTCATGAGGAATTCTCTCACTAGGCAATGTGGATATCGGATATAGGTTTTGATCTTTGATGTTATCTCCTTCTGGGCGGTCTTTTCATCTTTCTCTCCTTT
Source organism: Calotriton arnoldi (assembly GCA_963921515.1). Taxonomy (NCBI): domain Eukaryota; kingdom Metazoa; phylum Chordata; class Amphibia; order Caudata; family Salamandridae; genus Calotriton; species Calotriton arnoldi. The sequence goes on along the minus strand of CAWUFW010022431.1, from coordinate 66,115 downwards.
TTTCTCTAAAAAATGTATACTTTAAGGAAATTGTGGTTTTCTTTAAGAGCATGTTTGTTAAGGAGAAGAAAGTAAAGAGGGCATTACTCTGAATCCTACAGGATAATAATAAAAAAAAAAAAAAAAAGGGCGAAGGTCCGGGTCACGGGGGGGAGGGGTATGGGTCGCGATTACTCAGACTTCATTATCCTGGCGCACGAGGCACCAGGTAACCTCAGTGATAGGTGGGGGGAGGGCGGGTTGGACTCAGGTTGGGTTAGGGTTAAGGGGGGGAAGGAGGGAAGGGGTTGGTACTCTGGGAGTTGGTGTTGGATATTTTTGATGTTTTTTTTTTTTATGGCTACTGACGGTTAGCAGTAATGAGTAAGCTGCGTATAGCGACAATTAATATTTGTGGCCTCAATGATGTCAAAAAACGACGGAACACTGCTGTAGGGCTACGATTGTTGAAAGCTGATGTTATCTGCATGCAGGAAACGCATATAGAAAGAACACAGATACATTTGCTGGAAACACTTGGTTACACATTGGTGGGGGCCACGACTCAGAATTTAAAAATGCGGGGTAGCAATCCTGACATCCAATCGCGCCATCCAATTTACTCGTACAATTGCTGATCAGAACGGGCGATGGGTTATTACAGAATGCCGCAGGGATAATGGGGATCCATTCACAATTTGTACCATTTATGGTAGCACTCTAGATGATCCAACTGTATTTGATTATATTAACAACGAATTAGCTGCTTGGCCGATACCCATAATTTTATGTGGAGATTTAAATATAAATTTGCCTGCTAGCCAAAATATCGCCCTTGATAATGGGTGGATCTATAACGGTCGGAAATCTAAGGTTTTTAGAGCCCTGAGGACTCTATGCTGTGAACAAGCACTTGTTGATGTCTGGAATTGGCAGAATCCCATGGACCCGGGTTTTACATATTTTTCTTTTCCACATAAAAAACATGCAAGATTAGATTTTTTTTGTATCACGTACTATACTTTATGCGTGTGTGATCGAGAAAGCCCCACGTATATTGGCTGACCACAATCCTTTAATAATAGAACTTATGGGATGGGGCTTTGGAAAGACGGGTAAATCTAATTGGAGCTTTGAACGCTCGTTACTGTTGAATGAGGAATACTGCGAGCATATTAGGAAGTGGATACCCCAATTTTTCAAGGAGAATATTGGCAGTGCTGGGCTGGACATAGTCTGGGACACATTTAAAGCTGGTATACGGGGCGAGACATTGAGCTTTTCGCTAGCTATGAATAAAGAAAGGAGGAACGTGTGCACCTCTCTGTCTATTGCCCCGAAAATATCCTCCGGGATCTTGTGGTATGTGTTCTGCAAGATATACAGAAGTTTGGGGAGCATAATCATCTTATACGCTGCCGCTCTTCCCAGTAATGTGAGGGGCAGTCTTCTCCACCTTTCCACATCGGCGTGGAAGTCTGTCACTACCCTACGGATGTTACGGTTGAGGCTGCGTGAGATATCCGCGAGACATGTACATCCTCAAATATTTAAACCCTTCCGTGGTTACTTGCAATTCCCTGGGGAGATCCTGTATTTTGGGAGGCCCTCCCACCAGGTAAAGAATCGATTTTCCCCAGTTAATTTTGTAGCCCGTGTGTTCTCCGTATTTCCCTCACGCTTGAAAACGGGTCAGAATTGTGGCTAAGGGATCAGTGACATACAGATCATCTGCGTAGAGCAAAATGCGTTCCTCCCCTCCGCCTGCTTTTGGGTGTGCTCTTACAAGGCATGCTAGTGGCTCCAGGGTCAATGCAAAGAGCATCGGGGACAGTGGGCACCCCTGTCTAGTGCCTCTTTCTATTGCAAACTCCTCTGACACTGCCCCATTAACCCGCACCCTTGCCGACCTGAAAAGCAGCTCGATCCACGCCGTGAATTTGGGGCCAAACCCGAACCTCTTTAAAGTCTGCCACTTGAAAGGCCAGTGGACAGCATCAAAGACCTTTTCTGCATCCAATGAGATCAACATATGTGACTCTGTTCTATCTTGGACCGTACTCAGCCAGTTTGCTAGATGTCTTAGATTGAACCTTGTCGCTCTCCCAGGCATAAATCCCGAATGGTGGGCATGTTTAAGGGAGGTGACCACTGAGGCCAATCTGTTTGCTAGGATAGAAGCTAGTACCTTCACCTCCACATTGAAGAGAAAGATCGGCCGGTATGCCCTGCCATCTGTTGCCAGCCTCCCGGGCTTGTGAATCACCACTACTGTTGCTTTCCGCAAATCGGGGGTGGAATGCCCTCTTCCCAAGCCGCCCAAAATATATCAAGTAAATGTGGTCCCAACAGTGTGGAGTTTGCCTTGAAGAACTCCGCGGGCAAACCATTAGGCCCTGGGGTTTTCCATGTTTTTTGTTTATGTATAGCCGCAGTCACCTCCTCGAGCGTAATCTCTTCCTCCAGGGCTTCCCGGTTTTACGGGGACAGAGCCGTGAGGTCTATTCCACTAAGAAATTCCTGGATCTGAGTGCCCCCAACTTTTTCTTTGCTTTGTATAAGTCAGCATAATAGTCTGCAAAGGCATTGGCAATGTCTCGTGCTGTGGTGAGGTCTTGCCTGTCTCTTTGGATGGCTTTCACCCATCTAGATTCCGTCTCCTTCCTGCCTAACCACGCCAAGAGCTTCCGTGCCCTATCCCCTGTTTCATAGAGGCGATGCCTTGAGGCTGTTTCGCCTCTCGTCGTGCCAGCGATTGATATTCCAAACGGGTGACTTCTATCTGACGGAGGGTGGACTGAATGGGGCTTCTGCCCATGTTTTGCTCTAGTTGCAGGAGTTTGCTCTCAAGCACCATTTTGTCCTGCGTCTCTTTTCTGTTCTTATGTGCTATCACGTTTTGGGCTCTGTCTCTTAACACGGCCTTGAAAGCCTCCCATAAGACCACTGCTGAAGTTACTGTTCCTTTATTTTCCAGGAAGTACAGCTCTGATTCTACCCTTACCTCCTTTGCTATCCCTTGGTCTCTAAGATCCCAGGCGTTTAGCCTCCATCACCCCGTTCCACCACGGGTCTCCCCAACTACCATGAGCCACAGGGGGGAGTGATCTGGCAGTCCTCTCGCTAGGTTTTCCACCCTCGTCACCTTGCCCAGTTCCCCTGCCAGGGCAAAAAAGTAGTCTAGTCTGGAGAATACCCTTTGTGCGCCTGAAAAATAAGAATACGCCCGGTCAGCGGGGTGATGTCGGCGCCAGATATCCTGTAGCCCCAGGGTGAGGGCAAATTGAGCCAGTCTTATGTTTCCTCTCCCGCCATCGGCCCGTCCGGACCGGTCTATGACAGGGTCTACCACATCATTAAAATACCCACCCACTAAGTGCAAGGGGGAATCCGCAGCCAGCAAAACCTCCACCACCTTCTCTAGTGTCTGTCGTTGTAGTCGTGGGGGTGCATAAACACTGACAAGTGTAATCTCCCTGTGTCCCCATGTTCCCTGTACCGCCACATATGTGCCGCTTGGGTCAGACCAAGTGTTGGAAACATGAAAGGGTATAGTCTTCCTGATTAGTATTGCCACCCCCCTGGAACCGGAGGTAAATCCCGCGTGGGCCAGGGTATTGTATATGCCTCTACCCAGGAAATTGCAGCGCGTCCCTCTAAGCTGCGTCTCCTGGAGGAGCACTATGTCTGGCTTCAGCTCTTTAGGTATTTAGTTACCAGGCCCCTTTTAATCTGGTGTCCCAGCCCGTTTACATTCCAAGTCATTACTGTGTAGCCCTTTTCAGCCATATCTCGTGGGGTTGTCCCTGCCATGTCTACCCTGGATGTGGTGTCCCGATGTGCTGCCTGTGTCTCGATGTGTATGTACCTGCTCCTCAGTGCCATTGGTAAAGTTTGGATTACCTCCATTTGTGTCCCCCCTCTGAAGCTCCCCCCAACTCCCCCACCCCACTCTCTCCCACTTCCCAGGCACTTTCCCCAACATGTCAACATGACAACTGTGTCGTAGGATTAGCCTGAGAGGTCTATGTCCCCCCCCAACCCTCCCCTCCCCAAAGGTGAAGTTAATTAACTAGTAGGATCAGGTAGCCCACAATGCTCCAGGCCTGAGCTCAGATTGTTCCCAGCCTGGGCTCGATAAGTCTCTACCGGCACATAGTGCTCTCTTACTGTCCCTTCACCATCCGACATTCCCTGGATCTTCAGCCTTCTTCACTTCCATCTGGTGATATTGGTCACGGAATCTCTCCTACTCCCTCTTCGAACTCCGTCTCTTCTAGTCGGTTAATTTTCTGCAATAGCGGGTGGTCGCTGTCCGATCCCTCTGAGTGTTCCATTTCCGGAGGGTCCGGTGTGGCTTGTCTTCTGGGTCAACTTCCTGGGCGTGACAGTCTCATTGACCCTAGATGTGAATCCTCTTCCGAGTCTTGGTCTTGCTTTGCTCGCTCCGCGGTCACTTTAGGCCTTCTAAGTGTGCTACCATAAGATTCAGGCACGTGCCCCAGGCGGCGTTTGATCTTGGCTCTCATGGTTTTCGGCCTTACCACTGTCTCTGGTGTCCGGTACTGAGAGTCTCTCTGTTCTGTGTTTCGCACCCTGGGAGGCCTCTCCTCGACCCACGACCATGCCTCCTCGGGGGTCTGAAAAAAGAATGTCTTATCTTGAAAGATTACTTTGAGCTTGGCAGGGAAAAGCAGCATGTACTGAATCTGGAGGTTTCTCAATTTTTCTTTTACGGAGTCAAAGGTTCTCTTCTGCTTCTGAACTTCCCTAGAGTAGTCCGGAAACACCATTATTTTCGTATTTTCCATCCGGGCCTGTCCCAGGCATCTCATCTCGCGTAGTATTAAGTCTTTGTCTTGGTAGTTGAAGAAACGGGCTATGACTGGTCTGGGAGGCGCCCCAGCCGGCGGCCTGAAGGCAGGCATTCTGTGCACCCATTCAATCACAAAGCAAGTAGAGAATGGGGCACTTGCAAGAGTATCTTTGAGCCATTTGAGGAGGTACACTCCCATGTCTGCCCCCTCAATTCCCTCCGGGAAACCTATGAAACGCAGGTTGTATCGTCTCGCCCGATTTTCAGCATCATCCACTTTACACATTGTCTCTTTCAGGGAGGCCGCCAGCTTGGTAACTTCTCCCCTCAAGTTATGTGTTACATCTTCCGTTTCCGAGATACGCTGTTCCGCCTGTGTCACTCTTTCTGCTACGTTGCGGAGGTCTTGCCTTAGCAGTGTCACATCGGTGCGTACTCCAGCTGTCCTGCTTTCCAGTACTTCTCTTGATGCTTGTATTGCTCGCAAGAGTGCTGCGTTGTCTGGCATGGAGGCGGGATCTCCCGTGGCATCGGGCGGTGGAGTCACCACTTTTGTGTATTTGTCCATTTTCCCCTGTCTTTGGGACTTGGGGTCTTTGTCTTTAGCCATGGTTTGTCACTGTTCTTTCGTGTCTTGTGCGATAGTACGAGCGCCTCGGCGTATCGGGCAGCTCCACTTACACTACCACGTGGCCGTATACACAGTCTCCTCAGGGACTCCACCGCTTTGCTCTTTGTGCTGTTTCGTATCTCCTTGTCTGTCTGCGCCTGGGTTCCTTGATGGAAATTCTTGCTTTATTGGCGATTCACTGGGCCGCTCTGGTAAGAGTGCGCGTTGTTGCTATGGATATTCTCTCACCTCCCGCCTATGTCTCCAATCCGTCTCCTCCAAGTTTGCCCTGGGTTATGAGGCGCTCTAAGGTGGGAGGCTTCCAAGGTTTCTCGTGTATTGGCTTAATCTGTAGGAAGGCTCAGTTGTTCCTTGTTGCTTCTGCTCCCCTCCGTCGAGCTTTGGGTTTCTCCTCTAGATGGGGGGATTTCCCCCCCACGCTCTTTCCCTTTCCTGCGTGTCTCTGATTCTCACTTGACCAGGGGGGAAATCTACCTCCACCAGCCTCGTATCAGGGTTGCGGCCCCTCTCCTGGGGCTCCTCCTGCCTCTCCGCCTAGACGACTCCGGTCTGGCTTGAAGCTGGGTCCTAGAGTAGCCAGTTTCCGCCTGAGTCTCTCTGATGCCTCGGGGCGCCCCCGGACTCTCTCCGCCTGTGTTCCCAGGCCCGCGATGTGCCCGCTGAAGGTCCCACATGACTCCTTTTTTACGGTGGTTTGGCCTCCTCCCCGCTGTCCCACTATTCTTCGGCCGAGGTCTAGGCCTGCCTGCCCCCGCCCGCCCTTGGCCTCTCTCGGGTCTTCATACAGGGGGGCCGCACAGATCCTCCTTACCCCAGGGCGCCTGGCTGTTCCTTGTCGATTCCCGTCAGCAAATCTCAGCTCTTCTCCCTCGGGTTTGCTGAGCCACGGCTGGTGTCTGCCGCTTCTGCGTCTCTTGGGAGGGCCGCAAAGGGCGTAGCCCGCTCAGCTCCCGTACGGCGCCTCCGCAGACCCACCGCTGCACCGGGCCTCTCCCGCTATCTACTCTGTGTGGGCGGCTCCTCTTCTCTACTCCTCACGACCCCTCCGCCGAGCCAGAGCATCTCCCCTCCTACGTGCGTTGGGGTCGCTCGTCTCTCCGAGCGTCTTCTCGGGGCCGGGCGCCATCTTCGTCCGCCTCCTCGCACGGCCGAGGATCCTTCGGAGCCCTTTCCCTGCCGTCTCAGATCTAAGAACCTTCCCACAATCACATCACTAGGTGCTGCTTGCCTTTAGAGCTTCGGTCAGTTTATTAAAGATGTGTTGAAGGCAGGATTATAGGGCGGATTTAGGTGGGGCAGCCAGAGCTTCGGCGGTTGCGTCTAGTCAGCCATACTGCCGGCCACGCCCCCCTTTTATCACTGTTGAGCAAAATACTGTAATTGCTCTCGAAATTTCGCTACAATTGTAGGTTATTCTTTTTACGCCTCCCACTGCTCCCAAGCAATCTGTCAGAGTCCAAGTTGTTCTACTCAAGTGTTATGTTGAACTCCATGTAGCGCAGCCTAATACGTCTTGGAGCAGGATCGCTAAGTAATATGGTTAAATAACTATATATATATATATATATATATATATATATATATATATATATATATATATATATACATGGATAACATCTCCTGCATTATGAACATGTCTGATCTGATCTCATTGGAGAAGAGGGACGGAGCCGGTGTTGACTCTAGATGACCTATGGATGCTGGTGGACACGAACACGGACGCCACGCTACCCTGCCGGCTGAACTACCGTTTGAATTACATAATAAATAACATAGAGGATATTCCTGCCTTAAAACCGGTTGACTACTAATCGTGTTTACTCCGCCATAAGAGAATAGATGAATGCTCCATCCTATATTTGAAATGCCAGATATATTTGCCTTGGAACTGGTTGATTTTCAACCGCGTTTGTTTCACTAAAGGAGGATAGATCTTGATTCCATCCCATATTTGAGATATCAGCCCTGACGAAGTTCCCTCTGGCAAAAATTGGGAACGAAACGCGTTGGCTGTGTGCCAGTTTTAAAGATTGATTGAATAAAAAGAAGCAATTTTGGAACAGATTCTTATTTGCGTGTCTTGACTTCACAACGAGTGCACCTTCCATTTCTTCTTAAAAAAAAAAAAATATATATATACATGGATAACATCTCCTGCATTATGAACATGTCTGATCTGATCTCATTGGAGAAGAGGGACGGAGCCGGTGTTGACTCTAGATGACCTATGGATGCTGGTGGACACAGTAATGGTGCCAAAACCTTTATTTGCCTATATGGATTTAGCCATTTCTTTTGGGTAGTGTTACGGCACTGGCGATTCCATTGTTTCTGTTTGTTCAACAGAGGATGTGTACTAGGGATCTGCAGTGCATACTGCTGTTGCCCCTTTTAGATGTCTGCCTATGAAGGATGATCAATGATCCTCAATTCCCTTTATAGACGTGTTTCATCCTTTCGAAGTCTATGGCTTTCTTCACGACTTGAATCCCTGTTCTAGATAAACTTTTAACCTAATTATCCATAAACTAGCCTGTTGCTGGAATAGGTGTGTACTGAAGGTGCAGCCGTCACACACATTCAGTCACAGCACACAATATACTTGCTTTGTGTATGACTAACCTTCTGCATTGTGAATGTCTGTACAATTTACTGCTCAGACAGTGCCTACGCAGACATGGTGGATATGTTCTTGTGATAATTTATTGTAGAGGCAAAAGGCAACGTAAAGAGCCACTGAGCACCTTTCAAAAACTTCCTAATGCACCATATGAAATATGGGTGCTGTTGTTTGTGGGTCCCATTACTGGAACAGAGCTGCTGTATGTGAGGAAATGAAGCGAGTTGGTAGATTTGTGTAAAGGACAAAATGCTGGAATAGTACAGCTGGCTGCAGTTCAGGACTGAAGTGCATTGGTATAGATGTGTGTGAGGTCCCACTAGTAGGAAAGCGTGTGGCACCCAGGGCCACTGGAATTATGCAGCAGGGGAAAACCAAATTATGAGGCAGGGTTGAGCAAGTTATGCCGCAAGAAAAGAAAGGTAAATTATTCAGCATAATGTGGCACGTTTTTGATGGTAAAACTTCATTATTTTATCATTTTTACACATGATATTAGTGTCTGGGTAAATATTTGTCCTCATTACCAGTTTAACAACCAAATACAGAAATAAGCAAATGAAGGTTGACTAGTTAAACTTTGCAAACGGCCTTCCACTACGAGTGAAAATATGCTGCAACGTTTTTAGTCACTTTTGATCCATCCAAGCTAGAAACAAAGTGTTTTTGTTAAAATCTGCAGATTATGCAGCAGATCATGGATTATGTGGCAAATCCATAATTATGTGAAAAAAGCCACAGCCGTAGAATCGTATGATTCCAGTGGCACTGGTGGTACTGCAGTAAAGGGTCAAGGTGCATTGACAAAGCTGCAATATCAATGGATTCTGTTGGTTAGAATGGAGGAAGCATTTTTCAAATCTGTGAGTAGTGCCCAGTACCGGAGTAGTAGAGAGCGCTGTGGGTCGCTACTGAATTGCAGTGGTAGCAAGGTGTGAAGTTCCCAGTAATGGATTTGAAGGTGTGCTTCAGTTGAGGTTGAGACACAATGGCAGAGCTGAGATTAAAAACTGTAATAATATAGGATGCTGCAGAATAGGACCACTTTGCTCTGGCACACCTATGATGAGGCCATGGTTCTGAACTAGCAGGGTGTGCTGCAAGCCAAGACTGAGGTGCATGGGCAGAGCCTCGTTTAGGTCCCAATTCTAGAATACTAGAGGATACTACATGACTCTTGACAAAAGTGGTATTTGAAGACCTCTGAGTTTGCCCCAGTACTAGAATATCAGTGAGTGCTGCCAGTTAGAAACAAAGCTCAGAGCCGTGTGGCGGGTCATAGTGTCTCAGACTTTGTTAAAGGTGTAGATATTGGTCCATTATTTTCAAATAATGCCTTAAGATACTTCAAATCAGTGGTTTAACACCAACTTTAAAAATGTCAAGTGTGTTGTTGGGATGCTAGCATCTTTCTCCATTCACTCTTTTTAACTGAAGAAGACTTCCATACATCCCTTTCCTGCTAATTCTCCCATATTATTTTAAATTTTGTACTGCCCTTACTATATATTTCTGACGCTCTTCATATTTTATTTTGAAGTTAATAGATTTTTATTTCTGTAAATTCCGGTAAACACGCCTTCAAAGAATGACTATATTACTGTAAAATTAACATTCTTCCTGCCTCCCCGTCCCATTAGCAAAAGTATACGCTGCAAAATGGCAGGGATCTATAGGATGATTGGAACGAACACTGGCAATACTAAAAGGGTTAGTATTATATGGCCGAACTATTGGCTTTGCCAGTGCTTGTTGGCATTGTCATGCAAATGCATGCGTAAAGATGCATTCTCATGCATGTTCGTGGATCTTGATATGGGTTTTCCATTAGAAGGAATTATTCCAAGATGCCCACCATGCGTCCTGAAGCAAGCGCATGCATGTATTATGATGCACATGTGAGCAAGTGTCATGACGAGTCCATTGTGGCACATATGCACACATGTGCCGCGATGCATGTGCGCACATGCGTCAGGATGTATGTGTGCCTATGCATCATGAAGTGAGCATGCATATGCATCATGAAGTGGCTGCATGTTTTTTTTATATTTACTGTTTCAAGATGGCAGAAACCAATTTTAGAGCAGTTAACTTAAGAAAGAAGAATTACATGCGTGCAAAATTGCATTTTGAGTAAGAAGCTGCGTGATAGAAAATTGCAGGTGCTGGGCACTCCAAAAATAAATAAATAATTAAAATAATTTGTTTTAAACTGACACAAAAGGGAGGACGGGGAGAAATGGAATAGCAGGTGGGGGTAGGCTGAAGTAAACACCACCAAACAATGTGGGGAACAATGGAGGAGCTATATTTTTTTAAATAACTAAATAAAAAGGCTGGGTGGGTCAGGGAAAGCAACCCTACGAGTTTGTGAGGACATGGGAATGAGAGGAGGAAACAGGGCATGGAGGAGAGAGCAAGAAAACACATGCACTCTGATGAAATTCTGAAAATAAAATAAAAAAGTAATTCCAGGAATATTAGCAACATCAGCAGTGGAAGGATGCACATCAACGAATCGGAACAATGTGGAACCAAAATGCTCATGGGCAGGACAAACACAAGAATGGGGAGGAAAGCTATCCAGTCAAGAGAAGAAAAGTGAGATAGGCAACAAAACCCTCCACACAGGAGCAAGGGACTGACCCAAATCCTACTCTCTGTGTGTTGGAAACAATGGGCTTGTCTAACAGCTTGTTGCTGTGACCTAAAAACGGTGAGTGACAGTCGCCACTGTAAAAATAGTTCTTAGCTTGTCCTAAGCAGCTTCCTGTGGAAGAATCTGTAGTGCTCTCAAACTTCTCTGGCAAGAAAGAATTCTAGGGCCATAGCACAAAACATAACTCCGTCATAGCCGGTCCCAAGCCCAGCTGCAAAAGGAGAAGAGTTACATGTGGGACTAGCTACACCACCATGTTAAAAAATCCTAGCTACAGAAATGTCAACCAAAAGTCATCCCGGCCTTGGGGAGACCTATGACTCCTTGTGGTGAAAGCCAGAGATTCCTGGAAGCCACAAGGCAGATCCATCTGCTTTCGTCCAAGACCATCACCATCAGGACATGGAATATGAGGACCATGTACGAGACAGGTAGTAAAGCCCAAGTGGCAGCGTAGATGAAAAAATACAACCTTGCCTTGCTTGGCATCAATGAGACCAGATGGACACAATCGCTGCAGAAAAGACTGGCTTCAGAAGGAATGCTGCTGTATTCTGGACATGAGGAAGAGAACGCTCCACATACTTAGGGAGCAGCACTGATGCTGACACCAGCAGTCAACAGAGCTCTGATTGGATGGGAAGCCCACGGTTCCAGAATCATCACAGCAACCTTCTGCACAAAGAAAAAGAGGATCAACATGAATGTTATCCAGTGTTATGCACCTAAAAATGACATCAAAGAAGAGGAAAAAGAACAATTTTACAACAGACTCCAGTCCATCCTAGAGAAATGCCTTGAGAGAGACATCACCATACTGATGGGGGACCTCAATGCTAAGACTGGAAGCGACAACACTGGGTACGATGAAGTAATGGGCAACCATGGATTTGGCGACATGAAGGAGAATGGTGAAAAGCTCACAGATCTCTGTGAACTGAACAGACCGGTGATAGATGGTAGTATATTCCCAGACAAGTGAATACACAAGGCAATGTGGGTATCACCAGACCATTCAACAGAGAATTAGATCGAGACCATTCAACAGAGAATCAGATCGACCATTACTGCATTGCCAAGATATTCTGGAGGTCCCTGCAGGATGTGAGAGTGATGAGAGGAGCGGACGTGGCATCGGACAGTCACCTTGTCCTGGCCAGGCTAAAGCTAAAGCTGAAGAAAGCATGGGTGGAACCGACAAACCAATGCCAGCGATACAACACAACCCTCCTCAAAGATGCACAGTAACATAGAGAATACTCAGTCACCCTCAGTAACAAGTTTCAAGTCCTGCAAGAACTAGAGGACAACAGAGACCCAGTAAAAACTCAGTGGTAAAAGATCAAAGAAACAGTGACATCCACCTGCCAGGATATACTGGGTCCCAAGAAACACCAGAATTAAGAATGGATCTCCACCGAGACTCTCCACAAAATCCAAGAGAGAAAGGAAAAGAAAGCTTCAATCAACACCAGCTGAATAAAAACAGAAAAAGAAAAAGCTCAAGGCTAATACACCAAAACCAACAACCAACAAGGAAGCAAGGAGAAGCTTAAGAGAAGACAAGTGAAGATTCACCGATGGTCTTGCCACAAAAGCCCAGGAAGCAGCAAGCAAGGAAACTTGATAGAACTCTACAACATAACAAGGAAACTCTCCGGCAGATACAGCAAGCCAGAAAGACCTGTTAAGACAAAGCTGGGAAGACAATCATGGGTAACGAAGGCCAACAACGAAAATGGGTGGAGCACTTTGAATAACTGTGCTACAGTCTCCACCAGACATACATCTGGCAGTCAAGGACTTGCAGATCGACTGCAGCAGACTAACCAAGGAAGAAATACGGCAAGCCATTGAACATCTGAGACATGGGAAGACAGCAGGATCTGACACCATTCCTGCAGAGTCACTGAAGACAGACATTAAAACATCAGTAGACATGTTCTACCCCATGTTTGGAAAGATCTGGGAAGAGGAAAAGGGTCTGTCATGCTGGAATGAGAGATATCTCATCAAGATCCCCAGGAAAGGTTACCTGAGTAACTGCACAAACTACAGAGGGATAACTCGTCTATCAACCCTAAGTGTTCAACAGTCATCCTGAACAGAATGAAGGAACAAGTCGACACTCAGCTGTGAGATCAGCAAGCTGGCTTCCACAAAGATAGATCCTGTAGAGGCCAGATTGCAACACTGCGCATCATGATTGAGCAGTTGGTGGAATGGAACTTCCCCCTCTATGTCAACTTCATTCTCTATGAGAATGCATTTGACAGGGTGGACAGAGACCCTTTGAAAACTCCTCCGCCACTACGGTGTGCCAGATAAACTTGTAAGAATCATCAGGAACTCTTACGAGGGAATAACCTGCAAGATAATCCATGGAGGACAACTCACTGAAGCCTTCCAAGTGAGGACCAGAGTCCACCAGGGCTGTTTGCCCTCGCCTTTTTTCTTCCTGCTGGCTATAGACTGGATCATGAAGACATCCACAGCAAGGATAAAAAATGGGATCCAGTGGACACCTTAGACGCAACTTGACTACCGGGACTTTGCAGATGACCTGGCCCTACTCTCCCTTCTGCAGATGCAAGAGAACCCCACCAAGGTGGCAGCCACATCAGCACAACTTGCCCTCAACATTCCCAGGGCGAAATCCAAGACCCTGAAGGCTAACATGGCCAGCACAACTGCAGTCACTCTTGCAGGCGAGGCACTGGAAGAAGTTGAGGCCTTTACCTATCTGGGTGGTGTCATAGACAACCAGGACGGCACAGACACCAACTTCATGGCAAGAATCGGCAAAGCAAGGGCTGCTTTCATTCAGCTAAAGAAGAACTGGAGCTCCAAGGACCTAACGCTGTAAACCAAGACCAGGCTTTTGAACACTAATGTAAAATCTGTCCTTCTGTATGGAGCAGAAACTTGGAGGACAACAGTGACCACTGCCAACAAAGTTCAGACCTGCAGCAACATCTGCCTGAGGAAAACCCTTCAAATCCGATGGCCAAACACCATCAGCAACAACCATCTATGGCAGCAGACTTTCCAACTCCCTGCTCATGAAGAAATCATGAAACGACAATGGGGAGTTTCACTGAGAAAATATCGAAACCACAAATATCGTGGAACATAAATATTGTGTCAAAAATATCAAGTACAAAAATATCATTATCCTATACTTAGAATGTAAATAACAAAAATATCGGAAAAAAATATCGTTATACACAAATATCGAACACAAAAATATTATTTTTCAATATGAACACAGTTAAACATAGTAAACATTAAATATATTAACATTAAACAGTAATATAATCTAAACTTAATATATTTAAAATTATATATAAATTTTATAATTATTTGTTTAAACACTGATATATATGTGTATGTTTATTTAAACATATAATTGAAAACGAATATTAAAATAATAATTAGAATTAATTTTACAATTTACAATTTTTTTGTAAACTTTAAAAAATAACAAATAAGTATACATGTATATATATATATATATATATATATATATATATATATATATATATATATATGTATGTATCTATATATATATATCATATATATATATATATATATATATATATATATATATATATATATATATATATATATATATATAGCTATACATATATCCAACCTGATGCAAATAACTCGCGCTCTCAGGATCCAAGGAAAGGAAAGATTTATTACTCAAAGGAACACGTTTCGAAAGCCAACATTCTTGATCACACAATGAGCTTCGTGAAAACAGTGCAATACATAGACAAGGTACTAAGGACACTGACATAGAAAGCGGACTTGAGTGTCAATATATAGTTCTTTGCACAGTGAGTGTGGCGGCCGTCTTATAGTAGTGTACATATACAGCAAAAACAAAAGTATATACAAGTGTAATCTGCAATGAAGGTTGTTATAAATATTGTTAAGTCACAATATATCCACATATCACAACTTTTACAAAGGCAAAATGCACTGAAAGAAAAGTAAAAGTAAGAGTTACAGGCTCCAGGAAAGTACATAGCCTCCACAATTTCGGGGTATGTAAATAAGACCTGCTGTGCCAATTTCGAGTGCACAAAAAAGTTGCTAAAATAAGAACAGGCGTATAGGGACTGCACCTATTAACGAGGAAATCCTCACAGAGGGCCCGATTCACAAAACTAACTTAAGACAAAATCCTAAACTTACTACCATTTTGGTATTCACAGAAGGCACTTACTCATTTTGGTATTCACAGAAGGCACTTACTCATTTTTATATACACAGAAGGCACTTACTCCACTTACTCATCAATGAGTAAGTGCCTTCTGTGAATACCAAAATGAGTAAGTGCCTTCTGTGAATACCAAAATGAGTAAGTGCCTTCTGTGAATACCAAAATGGTAGTAAGTTTAGGATTTTGTCTTAAGTTAGTTCTGTGAATCGGGCCCAATAACCTTTGCATTAAGTACTCTGGAATAGGAGGGTTGCACCAAGTGCAAGTGCACCGTATATATCAAGGGAGCGGGGTTCAAAACTCCTCAAAGTAATGGTAATAGTACCGGAAAACTTATGGTGCAACTTACAGGCACCTCGCGGGATCAAGAATAATTAGCCAGCGTGATACATAGACAAACAGTCAATATCCATGTAAAGTCTATTCAAGCACCGTACTCCATCTAGTCAAGTATACATATGACCCGAACCCTGACTGTGCACATGTGATCAATACTAGCGCCAAGTGGCGAAAAAAGTCCATACTGGTGGTCGTAGGCACCATGCAAAGCATCAGCAATATAAACAGTGAGAAAAAAGAAGAAACATAATAGGATTTTTTTTTTCTTCTTATCTATCAGTAGGTAGTGCACTCCCAAGACATGGGGAAGAAAAGGGTAGGTGGCCCGTGAAGTGTCCGTAGTGAATCGGTGGGCCCCTTCCTTTCCTCCTGTGAAGAGAGAGAAAAAGAGAAAAAAAAACACAAGTTACAATAAAAAATTGCAATTGAAAATACATGTGTATATAACAATGTGCACTTAAAAACATAACATTTTACATTCATCATGGAGGATATAAAATAGGAGGAAAATTGGCATGAGAGAAAATTGGCACAGGGAAAACAGAGAACATGTGGTACAACAGCATATTGTTATTCCTCAAGAAGGTGTATTGCCAGTTCCTCATCAACATTATGTCCTTTAGGGTACAGGGTCTCAAGGTCAAGGATCCATTTGGATTCCTTTTTCCATAATTTGAGTTCTCTGTTACCTCCTCTTGGACCCACCAATATCTGTTCAATAACATAGTAGCGCAGAAGTGAGCTATTGGACAAATGATAATCAGCAAAATGTCTCGCTACCGGATAGTGTGGGTCTTTATTTGCAATAGCTCTCAGATGTTCCATGACCCTCTTCCTAGCCATTAGTGTTGTACTGCCAACATATCTTTTGTTACAAGGGCATTCTAGGATGTAAATGACATACGTCGTACTGCAGGTAAGAAACTATGTTATGGTTCTCTTTTTCTCGGAATTAGGTGTATTGAACTCCTTCACCATATGGCTCGTGCGGCATGCCTTGCAGTGGCCACAGGGGTAAAAACCCTTGAGATTAAATGTGCCGCTATTTTGATGTTCCGTTATGTCACCATGCATAAGTATGTCCCTAAGACTGCGGCCTTTACGATATGTGATTTT
Organism: Calotriton arnoldi; assembly: GCA_963921515.1. Classification (NCBI taxonomy): domain Eukaryota; kingdom Metazoa; phylum Chordata; class Amphibia; order Caudata; family Salamandridae; genus Calotriton; species Calotriton arnoldi. Next base: position 49,721 of record CAWUFW010022431.1, on the reverse strand, counting down.
CGGTCTCTCACTTATAGTGGGTCGCACTATGTTGTCACTCTTTAAGATGTTCCAGTTTTCTGTGAGGATTTTTTTCACTTTGTGGGAGTCTGTATTAAATGTAAGGATCACCCTTGTTTCAGAGGGTTCACTGCTTTTTTTTGCTTTTACTTGTAAGATGCTCTGTCTGTCAATATTACTAACTTTGGACACCGCCCTATTGAGTACCCAGTCTGGATACCCACGTGTCTTGAATCGTGACATCATGACATTCTCCTCTCTGAGATAGTTTTCTTCGGTACTGCAATTTCTTCTTGCTCTCAGCAGCTCGCCGAAAGGAATACTCCATTTCAGAGTGTCAGGGTGGCTGCTGAGAGCATGGAGAAGACTATTGCCCGCCATCTCTTTACGGAACAAACTAGTTTCTAGTGTGTTATGTACAGCTCTGACTTTCACATCCAAGAATTCTATTTCTTCTCTACTCATGGTATACGTGAGTGCAATGTTATAGGTGTTGGAATTGAGTCTGGAAACAAATTCTTTAGCTTCTTGTTTGTTCCCTTTCCATATCAGGAAAAGGTTGTCTATGTAACGTAACCAGACTACGACCTTTTCAAAGTCAGATGTAAGCCTTGTGTCTTTCTGTATCTCCTCCTCCCACAAGCCTAGAAACAGGTTAGCAAAGCTAGGGGCAAAACATGTGCCCATCGCTGTCCCTAGTACTTGCCTGTACAGATCGCCGTTAAACATAAAAATGTTATTTTGGAGACATAGATACATCATGTCAGTAAGTATAGTTGTATGTTCAAGATACATTATATTTCTTTCATTCAGAAAGTAAGTACATGCACGGATGCCCTGATCATGGTCAATAATAGTGTAGACAGAGGAAACATTCAAGGTGATAAACATATAGTGTTCTTCCCATTGGATGCCCTCTATGTTACCCAAAAAGTCCTTTGTGTCTTTGACATAAGAGGGAAGTGTTGTGACATAATTCTGCAAGAAATGGTCAACATACTTCGAAATGTTCTCCAAAACACTGCCTATAGATGATACAATTGGTCTCCCAGGAGGAGCTACAGGGTTCTTATGTATCTTGGGCAAAAAGTATATAATGGGAAGTTGTGGATAATCTTTTTTCAGAAATAGATATTCTTCCCATGTAATGATTCCCTCTTGTTGACATTCTGAAAGTTTACCCCAAATGGTGAGGATACTGTCATTGTACTTTTTAGTGCTGCATCTACAGTAGAATGTACTGTTTTCTAATTGTTTGTGTGCTTCATCGATGTACATATCTCTTGTAAGGAGCACGATGTTGCGCCCTTTGTCTGCTGGGCGGATCACAATTTCCTTATCATTAGCAAGTTCCTTGATAATATCTTTTTGTTTGATAGTAAGGTTATAAGTCCTAGCACCCCTGAAGTTGTTTTGATGTTTGCATTCAAGTAAGGCTTTAGTTACTACATCATGGAAAGTATCTATATTGTCATGTGGTAAGTTGGGGTAAAAAATGGATCTAGGTTTGAAAGGGGTAGAGGCGGCTTTGTCGGTGGTAATGTTCAGGGTTTCATTTCTGATGGCTAAGTTTTCATCGAGCGTAGCCCCCGCGGTGAATTCTAATTCCTGCATCGTCCTGAATATGTTGGCATCTCCAACAGTGAGATTTGTGGGGGTAGCTGTGATTTCATTCGCAACATTATCTACAGCTCTACTACCTTTAAGACTGTGCCATTTAGTAAGTTTCAGTTTCCTTATAAATTTGAATATGTCTATACGTGTGGTGGAATAATTAAAAATTTCAGTGGGGCAGAATGTCAAGCCCAGACATAAAGTTTTCTTTTCAAGGAAAGATAGCGAGCGATTGGAAAGATTGATAACTGTCTTGTATACCATAGTGCTATCCATCATTGTTGTTTCTTTGTCGACCCCCCATATCTGGTTCCCACAGGCTTCGATTCGTTTCCTTTTCTGGATCCTTTGCTTGCGTCTACTTCTTCTTTGTTGGCTCCTCCCCTGCCTCTTCCTCTTCCCCGTTGTCCTCTTCCTCGCGGTGTCGTTGGGGGGGTAGGTCTTGTCGCCCCCTCCTCAGCGTGCAGTATTCGTCTAAAAAAGTGGCTGGTCTTGTAATTATTTTCACTTCCGAGGACGTGCTTGCGGTGTTAACAGAAACATCGGTATCTGAGTCACTATTGCCTACTGGAGTCACAGTAGTGTTCTCTCCATCCTGTTGATTTATATTCGCACTGGTTGGTTGAAAATTGTAGAGGTGATCATATTTTCTACTATAAGTAAGGATGCGCCCACTCTCGTAGTCCGCACAGTCGCGGTGAAGTTTTCTTTGTTTCCTTAACTTGATATCCTCTTCATGTTGGAGTAGTCTGCTTTTGAGGTCATCCTTAAACTTCTTTATAGTAGTTTGGTCGCTGTTTGCCTTAAATTCTTCTTCCAGTTCTTCAATTTCTTTCATGATCGTTTCTCTATCTTCCCATGCATATTTAACTAATATGCACAACATCTTCTTAGAACTTGCGGCAGAATTCTCCGCCCATTCCTCCAACATCTGTGGATTGGGCGATTCGTAAGAGGGCGTAGTGTAGATGCGAAGCTCCCTTGGTACCATGTTTTTATCAACATAGTCTTGAAGGGAGATTGCCTCCCACCACTTCGATGTCTCTGATTTTTTAAGTTTTTCGTAACTCTTGAATTTGGTGCTGAGTGTAGTATCCTTGCTTTGAGTCGCTATCACACTTTGCATCTTGCCTGGAGCCCGTGCCAGTAATGTTTGTGCTGCCATGCGCCTCTGTGATTCTTCCTCCATGTTGTGTAAATAATAAGAATGACCCTACTGAGTTCTCTTTGAAATGTAGTTAGATTTCACCCAGTCGGTAGCGCAAGATGGCACTTCCCCGGGTATGTAGTATAATAGGTGCAGTCCCTATACCCCTGTTCTTATTTTAGCAACTTTTTTGTGCACTCGAAATTGGAACAGCAGGTCTTATTTACATACCCCGAAATTGTGGAGGCTATGTACTTTCCTGGAGCCTGTAACTCTTACTTTTACTTTTCTTTCAGTGCATTTTGCCTTTGTAAAAGTTGTGATAGGTGGATATATTGTGACTTAACAATATTTATAACAACCTTCATTGCAGATTACACTTGTATATACTTTTGTTTTTTCTGTATATGTACACTTCTATAAGATGGCCGCCACACTCACTGTGCAAAGAACTATATATTGACACTCAAGTCCGCTTTCTATGTCAGTGTCCTTAGTACCATGTCTATGTATTGCACGGTTTTCACGAAGCTCATTGTGTGATCAAGAAAGTTGTCTTTCGAAACGCGTTACTTTGAGTAATAAATCTTTCCTTTCCTTGGAACCTGAGAGCGTGAGTTATTTGCATCAGGTTGGGTATCGTGACGCCGGTTTTTGTTCCACCGGCACCTCGCGCCACTGAACTACGGGGGGATTTCCCAGGAGGAGCTCCTGAGATTGTGAGCTATACATATATATCCATATATATATTTATATATATATATACACACACACACATATGCCCAAACGTTACTAATTGTAACAAATAACCTGGAAAAAATTCTAAAAAGCATACCTATTGAATTACAGACAAATAAGTGAACAAAATACAAATTTACATTTTAACAAAAATATATTACATATTACAAACATTAGTAAATAAAAATAATATAATGTTAAATAAACAGAAACATCATTATAATATACTTTTAAACAATATAAACAAACCTATAACATTGTAGGAATAATACATATACTATTCCCACTCCAATCTCTGTAACAGTAGGGAAATCATTGGACTTCTGAGGGGTAAAATTTACTATTCCCACTCCAGTGTGTGCAGCAATAGGGAAAGCATTGGACTCAGGATGGGTACAAATTACTATTCCCACTCCAGTAACAGGAACAGTAGGGAAAGTATTGGATTATGGAGGGGTAAAATATACTATTCCCACTCCAGTGTGTGCAACAGTAGGGAAATCGTTGAACTTCGACGGGGATAAATTTACTATTCCAACTCCAGTTTGTGCAACAGTATGGAAATTGTTGGACTTCAGAGAGGTAAGATTTATTATTCCCACTCCAGTCTGTACAACAGTAGGGAAAGCATTGGACTTCGGAGGAGTAATTTTGACTATTCCCACTCCCAGTCTGTGCAGCAGTAGGGAAGGTGTTGACTTTGGAAAGGTTACATTTACTATTCCCACTCCAGTCTGTGCAACAGTACGGAAAGCGCTGGACTTCGGCGGGGTAAGATTTACTATTCCCACTACAATCTGTGCAACAGTAGGGAAAACGTAGGACTTATGAGGGGTCGTTAAATTAACTAATCCCACCCCAGTCTGTGCAACAGTAAGGTAAGCACTGTACTCAGGAGGGGTACAAATTACTATTCCCACTCCAGTCACTCCAATAGTAGGGAAAGTGTTAGATTTCAGACGGGTAAAAGTTTATATTCCTACTCCAGTCAGTGCAACAGTAGGGAAAAGGTTGGATTGCAGAGTGGTTAAATGTACTATTCCCACTCCAGTTGGTGCAACAGTAGGGAAAGTGTTGGACTCAGGAGGGGTACAAATCACTATTCCCAATTCAGTCGCTGCAACAGTAGGGAAAGTATTGGATTGCTGAGGAGTAAAATTTACAAATCCCACTCCAGTCGATGCAACAGTAGGGAAAAGGTTGGACCCAGGAGGGGTAACAATTTACTATTCCCACTCCAGTTGGTGCAACAGTAGGGAAAGAGTTGGATTGTGGAGGGGTAAAATGTACGATTCCCACTCCAGTCTGTGCAACAGTAGGGAAAGGGTTGGACTCAGGAGGGGGTAAAATTTACTATTTCCACTCCAATCTGTGCAACAGTAGAGAAAGCATTGGACTTTGGAGGGGCAATTTTTATTTTTCCCACTCCAGTCTGTGCAGCAATAGGGAACATATTGCCTTCGGAATGGTTCAATTTACTATTCCCACTCCAGTCTGTGCAACAGTAGGGAAAGTGTCAGACTCATGAGGTGGTGTTACATTTACTACTATCACCCCAGTCTGTGCAATAGTAGGGAAAGCAGTGGACTCAGGAGAGGTACAAATTACTATTCCCACTCCATTCACTGCAACAGTAGGGAAAGTGTCGGATTGCAGAGGGGTAAAATGTACTATTCCCACTCCAGTCAGTGCAACAGTAAAAAGTTTGGATTGCAGAGTGGTAAAATTTACTATTCCCACTCCAGTCTGTGCAACAGGAGGGAAAGTGTTGGAGTCATGAGGGGTAGTTAAATTTACTATTCCCACCCCAGTCTGTGCCGCAGTAGGGAAAGCACAGGACTCAGGAGGGGTACAAATTACTATTCCCACTCCAGTCACTGCAAGAGTAAGGGAAGTGTTGGATTGCGGAGGGGAAAAATTTACTACTCCCACTCGTCAGTGCAACAGTAGGGAAAAGGTCGGATTGCAGAGGGGTAAAACTTCCTATTCCCAATCCAGTCGGTGCAACAGTAAGGAAAGCGTTGGACTCAGGAGGGGTACAAATTACTATTCCCACACCAGGCACTGCAACTGTAGGGAAAGTGTTAGATTGTTGAGGGGTAAAATATATAATTTCTACTCTAGTTGGTGCAACAGAAGGGAAAACGTTCTACTCCGGAGGGGTAACAATTTACTAGTCCCACTCCAGTCGGTGCAACAGTAAGGAAAGTGTTGGACTGCGTAGGGGTACAATTTACTGTTCCCACTCCAGTCTGTACAACAGTAGGGAAAAGGTTGGACTCAGGTGGGGTAACAATTTACAATTTCCACTCCAGTCGGTGCAACAGTAGGGAAAAGGTTGGACTCAGGAGGGGTAAAATTTACTATTCCCACTCCAATCTGTGCAACAGTAGGGAAAGCGTTGAACTGAGGAGGGGTAAAATGTACTTTTCACACTCCAGTCTGTGCAACAGTAGGTAAAGTGTTGGATTGCAAAGGGGTAAAATGTACTATTCCCACTCCAGTCTGTGCAACAGTAGGGAAAGGATTGGACTCAGGAGGGGTAAAATGTACTATTCCCACTCCAGTCTGTGCAACAGTAGAGAAAACATTGAATAGCGGTGGGGGTAAAATGTATTATTCCCTCTCCAGTCTGTGCAAAATTAGAGAGTAGTTTGCTTCAAACAAATAAAAAAAGGGCTGGACTCAGGAGGGGTACTATTCCCACTCCAGTCCGTGCAACAGTAGAGAAAGCGTTGGATAGCGGAGAGGTAAAATGTACTGTTCCCACTCCAGTCAGTGCAACAGTAGGGAAAGGGTTCGACTCAGGAGGGGTAACAATTTACTATTCCCACTCCAGTCGGAGCAACAGTAGGGAAAGTGCTGGATTGCAGAGGGGTAAAATTTACTATTCCCACTCCAGTCTGTGCAACAGTAGGTAAAATGTTGGATTGCAGAGGGGTAAAATTTACTATTCCCACTCCAGCCTGTGCAACAGTAGGGAAAGGGTTGGACTCAGGAGGGGTAAAATTTACTAGTCCCACTCCAGTCTGTGCAACAATAGAGAAAGCGCTGGATAGCGAAGGGGTAAAATTTACTATTCCCACTCTAGTCTGTACAACAGTAGAGAGAGAGTAGTTCACTTCAAACAAATAAAATATTTTAACAACTACATTAAATAATAACAAATATAAATATTTACATTTAAAATACATATATTTTTTAAATGAAAAAAGCTACACGTTTATTACAATGTTTAATAAAGATTTTACATTATAACAAATAATAATAACAATATAATTAAAATACCACACTATATTTTCCGTTATCACAACCAACAAATATTTGCACGCCCTAGCACACATAGTAGTTATCAGTATACATTATTCATAGTAATAGACATAGCACAGTAAAATTTGATATACAAATTCTTTAGGTTTTAATTTTCTTTCCGTAGGAGATCCAGCCAACACGTCTTTCGTCGTCTGGGATTTGTAACCCAAGACTTCCTCAGGGCTGGAAAGACATGTACAGATAATATATCGCAATGTCATATGACAAGTATTGTGCATTACATATTGGTGAATTTGTGTGGCACCCAAACTCAGCATTTTTTTATCAATGGTCACCAGTACTTGGGCTTTCTTGTGAAACAATAAGTGCTGTATATTCATGCATCATAAATTGTACTGATTCTAGCCTTATTGCATACAATTAAGAGGTCGTGAGAGACAGGTTTTTTATATATACATTATGTTTTGAAGGTTTTTTCCGTGTGAGATTGTGTGACGTGGTATACTGATCAATATCCAAACTATCTGATTGTCGGGAGAACAGGGAAATGGGGGTGCTCATACTCAGTATTTTTATTGTTGTCATAGTGCGAGTGTAAGGTAAGTACTAGGCTCCGGCCCAAGCCTACCTAATTGAAACTATGATACTGTGGTCTGCCTATGAGATCAAAAGCTTAAGTTAAACACAAGTTACTCCTCTTAGCCATGCATTGGTGTGTGTCTGAATATGACACGTCAAGTTTTGGAAGGTGAACCTACCTTCCTGCTGGTTGTAATTCCGTCCCGGCCGTTATTAGGGCAGGGAATGGTTGAAGGGTTGCGGCTCCTGATATTCGGGTATTCCTGCAAACTAAGTAGTGGGAATATCCATAAGCATCACTACAGACAGGGGCTATGAGTATAGGTGAAGACGTAGTGATTGGTGCGTGTGTTGCCACCCTGCTATGTGCAAGCCATTGTGGAGTACTGTGTGTTACAATGTCTAATACATACGGGTGGGGAGCATATAACTGTGTGGTGTCAATATTGTTACCATGAGCCGTGTCCTCATTTCGGACGATCATATCAACGAGGGAAAGAATGTCCCTGTGAGTTATGAAACAGAATATATCCAAGTAAGCATCCGGTGCACGTTTATATTATATATTTAGACCGTGAGTCAAGCACTCATATCAGAGAGTAGTCTAGATGAGGGAAAAACCACCCCGGATGAGTAGTGAGTGAACTTGGTTCGAGAGGTAACTTACCTAACAATCACGTCGGTTCCCATGGTGTCAGTAGTTTAGTTAGGGGACGAGCATGCAGTAGACATCTCGTAGTGGCACTGTGAATTAAGATAAGCCATTACTAGTCTGTGAGGCCAGCTAGTCCTGCGAGTCCCGTTTCATGTTAGTATAGCCCCCCGTCATACCTGTATCGTGCTTGGACGTAGTGGCGTCCAACCTCGGCTCCTCGTCTGGCCGTTGTGGGTGACGGGAACCGGAAGTTGCTTGTCTTTAACTACAGGCAGAAACTAGACCAGGAGGATGATTAGGATACGTGATCCTCCGTGGTGGCTATGTTATGTCACCATATTGCGGGTATTAAATCCGGTGATAGGTGATATATTGTGCACGTATTGTAATGCCGGGATGAGCACTAAGAGGCTTGGTTATATAGGGGCAGTGTGTTAAGCATTCTGATACTAGTTAGGCAGGCCTGAACTAAATGTTAACGTCATAGTGGTGTGCGTGTCTATTTTATGGCACAGCAATATCAAATAGGTTGGTGTACGGGAGGGAAAGTGGGTATAGTCCCGGTAACACTACAGGGGAAGGGGAAATACGAATAAATCAAGTGGGTATGGAGCGATATTGTTGTTCATCACGTCACACAGTGTCAGTTAGAATATACTGTACTCTGTGTACGTTGTTCCTACTCAGATCCAGTTCATAGGTCACTATATATGGGTACATACAGTATATCAAATACGATTATATCAGGTGATTATAAAGCAGTATTGTAGTTCATTTCATCATACATTGTCAGTTAGAATATACTGTACTCCGTGTATATTGTTCCTAATCAGATCCAGTTCATGGGTCAGTATATGGGTACAAACATACATACATACATACGTTCATCCGAGACAGTTTTTAACAACCAACAAATATAATGTTATTTATAATTGGAAAGCATAACACAATCAACACACAACATAATAAATAACACCTTTTTTAAACAATAACAAACAATTTTTCCATTTATTATTACAGAAATAACTTCCTACTCTTTACCTCTACAAAGTGAACTACACGCACTGAAAATATATGTTAAGATTATAATAATTACAAATTTTACATAATTAATTATCTACTAAACAATTAATAGTAATTAACTAATAATAAAATAATTATATTTAATTAACTTCCCACCTTTTATCCCTACAAACCCAACAACGCACACCTAATATATATTTTAAAAAATATCTTAATTACATAATTACCAATTAAACAATTAATACAATTAACTAATAATAACATGTATGATATTTAATTAACTTCCCACTCTTTACTCCGACAAACACAACTGCATCTCACATATAATTAAAAAGTTCTTAATTACACAATTTACATAATTAGTTATTAACTTAATAATTAACATTAATTATTCATTATTATAATTAATTTCTTTCACACTCTTTACCCATACAAAAATCTCAACCCAAACCAAAAATAATAATAAAAAATTAAATTACTTACACAATTTACATAATTATCAAATAAATAAATAATAATAATTGAAAATTAACTATTAAATAATAATGGGTTACACTTGGAGCCAGATTAAAAGAAAAGCCCAGGACAAAGATGGCTGGATAGTCCTGGTTGATGGCCTATACCCCTGGAGGGGTAGTAGGCTTAAGTAGTAAATAAGACATAACATGAGCAGTGGCAGTGAAAATTTAAAACAGGTCTCTACAACAGATTTGGGCTTAATTATTTATTAAATACTTGGAAAACTGGAGCAGTACTATGTTTCCACTTCAGACTGTGGTAAATGGTTGCTGGCATGGGACCTTTCGAAGCATATGCTGCTTTTTGCTGGAAATGAAGCAGCATTTTTTTACATCACTAAAGTAAACAAAAGAACATAACACAGTAACATAGACAAAGCAACATAAGACAATAAAAACATAAAAAGCACAACAAAAGTGAAAACATGAATGCAATACCGCAACCACAGTAAAACACATCCCATTGCAATAATGCATCAAAAAAGCACAACAGCACACAAAACATCACCACTGCAACAAAATGCCCACAACAAATATTGCAAACATTCTGATCACATATTACCACTTCCTGAAACTTGCTTTCATAATACATGGTGAAACGACATAGAATTGCCCCAGTCAAAAATGTTTTGTGCTTCAACCCCATTTTATCACGCACAAGGAATTCCAGTTATATACAAAGTCCCAGTTGCGGCGCCTGTCTCCTGCCAAAGCGGCGGGCGGGCTGGAGGAGCGATGGTGGAGGAGGGGGGTTCAGGGACAAAAACATAAAATAAAAAATAACTTACCTGAATGTCGCCGCCAGCTGCATTGCGCTCTTGCTTCTTCTCCTGGGCACAGACTCCCAGACTGCACTGAGGCCAATACTGATGCAGCATGAAAGCAGCATCAGGATTGGCCTGATCGCTGTCAGCTTGCGCTCCCAGGCAGACTGGGAGCCTGTGCCTGCTCTCTACAGCCCCAGCAACGCGGCTGGAGAGAGATTCAGTGCGCATGACGGTTTGGCCGGCCTGAGACGGCCGGCCAAACTGTCATGCGCACTGTAGCATTGCCCACCACTCCCCCACCAGCAGTACCATCCTTCTGGACCCATCCCCAAGACTCGTCAGAGTCCTGGTGGCAGGTCCAGGGAGATTAAAATAAAACAATAATAAAACGGGCTTGAAACCCATTTTATTATCGTTTTAGTTGAGGGTGGTGGCAAGGGGGGCGGCTCTCCTCTGCCCTAATGGAGGGGCCGACACTGGCCATTGATTCCTATTTGAATTTAACATTTAATGACCTTAAACTATCTTTTTTTAGTAAGACTTTTCTACCCCTTTTTCGTAATTTAGTAGAAAATGTGATATTTTGTGTTTTAACTGCCAAAGTAAGTTAATTTATTGTGCAAATAAATATAACATTAATTAAAAATAACTGCTTTTTATGTCAATAATATCGTATTTTATGTCTATATTAACCACTTTGATATTTTCTGCTAATTATTCACTTGTCTAGATCAGGCTGCTTTCTGGTAGAATGGTGCAGTTTCTGCTTACGATACTGGTTAAACTCGAGAGGCACATCACATAAAGCGAGCACGAGAACTGATCATTTAAGTCACAACTTATGGCACAGTTTTAAACTGACTGGAGTCAAATAGCTGAAGAGCTGGAGCAGCAATATTTTACTCACTTGGGCAGTGGTAAATGGTTGTTTGTCTCTGGAACTTTAAAATAATGTGCTCTTTGCAGTTGGAAATGTAGCAGCATGTGTTGACGGCCTAAAGTAATTAAAGAGTACAACACAATAACATTGTACAAAGCAAAATAACAGTACAGCAAAGAAAAATTACAGGGCACAACAAAACCGTTAAAATAGAATACAAAATGACCACAGCAGCACAACACAATAACATAATGCAGCAACATATACCACAGCACAAAAAACAACACGTCACCGCCACAACAAAATGCAACACAGCAAATGTATACAAATACTCTTGTCACATATTACCATACTTGCCAATAGACCCGATTCAGGCAGGAGACTCCCGGTTTGTGATGGCAAAAATTGCTTTTTTTGGCTGTCTCCCACCTGAAATTGCCTCTGCGTCAATAGAAGCCAATGGGGGGAAATACATTCTCTCAATATTTTTTTTAAATCTCTCACTTTCATCTTCCAAAATGTTGGCATGTATGTATTACCACTTTCATAATGCTTTGGTAAAATGCGTTTGCAGCAAGTGGTGCCTTATTTACCCCCAAGGGAACTTACAACCAGTCAAAAACGTTTTGTGATCCAGCCGCAGTAGAGGCCCTTCGGTGGAACTGCACATCCATAGGCGACCCATCCACACCGCCTTTCCCTTGTGCTCTGTCCTTGGCTGAGGACAATAAGACAACAGGCCTTGAAAGTGCCTACTCCTTGTCTGTGCAGCATCTTTCCAGAGTTTGCAGGCCTTGGCCTAGCTGCCTCCCTCCTGCAGCAGATAATAGTCGGGCAGATTCATTTCCGTGACTTATTATTTTTCTGGCTTGGTATTTATGGCGCTGGCGCTTTTCCCTGCCTGACAGCTTATTTGCTGCGGTTAAACAAAGCTCGCCTGCGCTGACATTTAGAGCGCTGTTCTGTGATTACTGTCACGCTGCCGCGCTCGGCCCTCCGCTCGCCTCGCACAATCCGCCATGACGGATCCCCCGGCTCCTCGATTGGCCTAATTTGTTTCCGCTTTCTTCGTCTATTCCCTCTTTTTTTGACTTCGCTTCCTGCGCTCCGCTCTACCTCAGATTGTTTCGCCGTCTGCTGCCTCGTTTGCTTTATTGTTCAGATCCTACCGACAGGGCCATGTTCTAGCAAACCAGCGCCGTTCACGTAAAGGGGCACGTGACGCTTTTAAAGCCGAGGCAGAGGGACCTAGCCCACTTTATAGCTCCACTAAATTGCAGGATTCGGGTGGGGACGAATGTTTCCGTTTGACAACTTGAAAGGAGATTGAATCACGTCTGCCAGAGGTGTTGAGTAAAAGTGGACTGGAGATTTAAAAAAATAATAATCGGGAACATGTATTTCTCCCATTGACTTCTATTGTGGCCTGCATCAGGGCTAACGGCATGTATAGAACTTGCAAGTGTGCTGGTGCAGGATCAAATTCAAGTATAAGTTTTTTACCTACCAGTCAGGAGCACAGTGAAATCGCTATGGCAGGAAGAGAAAGTGTGACAAAATTCTGTGCACTTGCTTGCAGGAGCAGGTTATTGGCAGTGCATTATCTGAGTCACACAAGACCAGTCCCTGCAGCCTGAAGCCCGCAGAGGAATCAGGGGGCATATTAGCAAGAACCTGCGAAAATTATCGCAAAGCTTGCTTAGCGCGCGTTTTTCTATCGCCGGCTATCGCTGGATATTACCGCGGAGATAACATGCTATTAGCAAGGTTTATCTCCAATGCGATAAAATATCCAGCGATAGCGGCGAAACCCAGCAATAACGCGAGAAATCCAGCGATAGAATCCCCGCGCTAATGCTGGGGACTTAACCTTACAATCCACCTCCCATTGACTATTATTGTTAAGTCATGTTTTTACCAGTTCTAAAAAACCAGCGCTAATCGTGGTTAGCGCGCGTTTTTTTATCGCTTCGCGGGCATTGCTAATAGGCGATAGGTATGTTAGCGACTGTTTTCAGTCGCTTTTAGTTGGGAACGCCTCCTTTGCATGTCATTAGCGATAAATATCGCTGACATGCAAAGCGGCACCCAAACCAGTCGCTATCGCCTAAAAGCTGTCGCTAACACCTGTTAGCGTCAGCTTGCTGATAGGGCGATAGAAATATCGCCGCTTTAGCGGCAAAAAGTGCCGCTAAAGCGGCGATAGAGCCCTTGCTAATATGCCCCCAGGTTTTTTCATGCAGGAATTGGGAGGGGGTGTAGTGTCTGGGACCGGGCCAGCACGTGGTGCAATAAGGGACTGGAGACACTTGTTACATTAGTGGCCAGACCGTAACTGGACCACGCCCGGAGCCTCAGGCTATTTATTAACTAAACCACGCTGGTTCGGCGTACGCCAGGCCAGCCTATCTCAGAGCACGCTCAGGGGTTCCCACTCAGGTCACCCCCGCAATATGGAAGACATAGTATCACTCAGGACTGACAACATTTCATTCCTCTTTTACCAGGAGATAATGACAAAACTCAACTTTCAACAGAGTAAATAGAAAACAGTGGAAACACTCAGAGTTCACAAAATACAGTCCATGACAGCAGGATGATTATGGAACATTCTTACTTGGTCTTAGGGTACCGTAGCCTCTTCTGACTGCCACAGGCTCAGCGGTCGTCGATGATCAGCAGGATACAAAGTCTTTGTACTTCTGGGACGGCTTTGGGTGTGACCACAGGTTGTACCGACCTTGGCTGCTGCGCCCAGAGGGTGCCGGTGAGGATGCGGACGGGTCACCACATCACGGCCTCTGGATCTCGGGCTTGCCCCCTGGATGTCGGGGACCTTGGGTTCAGGGTCTTGCGTCATACCAGGGACTGGTGTCGCATACAGGTCTTCTGTTGTTGTGGATGCGGGGTCATCAGGCTCTCCGTCAGTGCGTGGAGGGCTGCTTGTGACAGTCTCACTTGGTAGGCTCGCCGCCGGAAATTCTTCAGCTTCATCTTCCGGGACTCTCTTGAATTGGGATATGTTGCGGGTCACGCTTTTGTGCCCCGTCCGCGCAGTACCATGGTGCCTTTGACTTCGATTACAGTCCAGGGGTCTAGTTCACAGGGTAACCGGAACTTTCCTCCTGGGTGGCTGTCTTGTACCAGTACTCGGTCGCCTACAACGACTGGGCTTTCTCTAGCGTGTCTTCTCCGTGAGGCCTCGTTATTGTTCTTTGTCCGCTTGGAGTCCAACTGATTCAGGGCGTTTGGTGTTTCTGCCCACACCGGATGATGCTGGATGGTGTCTGTCACAGTTCGGCCAAAACACAGCCTGCTCGGGGAGATAGCGGTGGTGCAATGGGGAGTGAGTCGGTACTCTTGGAGGAACAGGTACAAGGCTTGTTCCAGATTGCGACTTTCGGCTAGGGCAATTTGAATTGTTTTGTTTAGAGTTCTCATCAGGCGTTCCACTTTGCCATTGGCCTGAAGCCATCTCGGGGTTATCCTGCGGCGCTTGACTTTGTGGGATGCCAGATAATCTGTCAGTTCGGCACTGGTGGATGGCGGGCCATTGTCGGTGCGGAGTTCACCAAAGAGTCCATGTGTCGCCATGAGTTTTTCAAGCTTGGGGATCACTTCCGCCGCGGACGTTGCAGAGACAATCTCGACTTTTGGATATCGCGAAAAGTCGTCCACCACCACCATCATGTACTTTCCTCTGGGTAGACTGCCAAAGTCAGCACTCACTCTTTCCCACGGTGCACCAGAAGCTGCTTCTGTGATGACTGGTGCAGGTTTGCTTGGTAGGCCCGTTGCAAGGCAAACAGGACAGTGCTGTACTACCGTTTCTATCCGTTGGTCTAGGCCGGGAAACCAGACCTTACTCCTGAGGCGGTTTTTTGATTTGACTATCCCTTGGTGGGCTCCATGTGCGAGGAGGGCCGCTTGCTGGGTCAAACTCTATGGTAGGATGAGGCACGGGCCTCTCAGGAGACAGCCATCAGCAGACACGGATAGTTCTTGGCGGACTTGGTTTAGGGCTTTCAAGGTGGCCTGGGCTGTCACTGTGCGGAGTGTCATTGGGCTTTGCAGAGGCTTCCAATCACCTGAGGTGACTGCTTGGATGGCGATCTGGAGGCAGTCATCGTCTTTTGTAGCTTCTCTGACCTCCTCCAGGGATATTAGAAGGGGCCTGGACCTTTCCACAACCACCCTCACGTAATCTTCTGTGGCCGCCGCTTCTGCGGCCTCAGGGCGGGTAACCGGCCGGGCGTGCCTTGATAGGAAGTCTGCCGGATTCCGGGTGCCGGGTTTATACTCCACGGCGAATTGGAACTCCTTCAGCTGCAGAACCCATTTTTCAATCCTCGGGGGAGGGCGTGATGAGGAGCCCTGAAACAGCGGGATCAGAGGTTTGTGGTCAGTAACGACTGTAAAAGGGTGGCCATACAGGTATATGTAGAAATGGCGACACCCCCACAAGATTGCAATTGCCTCCCTCTCAATCTGTGAGTACCGTTGTTCTGTTGGCGTGAGTGTCCTGCTGGCGTAGGCAACTGGGGCCCATTCCCCACATTCTTGTTGTTGTGCTAGGACAGCGCCTAGGCCAGTGGGGCTGGTGTCAACCACCAATTGGGACTCCTTTTTGTGGTCAAAGTACACTAGAGTGATGTCTGCAGATAGTGCTGCTTTTGTTTGTTGGAACGCTTCTTCCTGCTCGGATCCCCACGTCCATTGGCTAGCGGCTTTGGTTGTGGGTCTCTGAGGGGGCCAGTTAAGTCAGACAAGTTCTTGATGAAGCGTCCGCAGTATGTGACCAGACCTAAGAAGCTGCGGACTCCCGATACTGACGTTGGGGCAGGTGCTTCGTGGATGTCCTTCAGCTTGTTGGGGTCAGGCCCGATGCCTTTGTCAGAGAACCGATAGCCAAAAAAGCTGATGTCTTTCCTTAGGAAATCGCACTTTTCTCGGTGCAGCATCAGCCCACTTTCTCTGAGGCGTGAGAATACGGCTTGAAGACGAAGGAGATGTTCTTCCAGAGTGGGAGCGTGTACCAAGATGTCGTCGCTCACATTGAGCACTCCTTTCAGCCCATGGAGGACGTTCTTGACGATGTTCTGGAAAACCTCAGCAGCGCTCGAGATCCCAAAGTTAAGCCGGGTGTAACGCCAGAGTCCTGCATGAGTTGAGAAAGTGGTGATGGGGCGGGAGTCTGGGTGCAGAGGTATTTGGTGGTAGCCCGAACGAAGATCCATTTTGGAGAACCACTTGGACCCTGCTAGTTCTCCGATTTTGTCGTCCACTGTTGGTGGAAGGTGGCGTTCCCGTTTGATTGCTAGGTTTGGGACTCTCATTTCCAGACGGATGCATACTGCATCAGGCTGCTTTGGTTTTTTCGCCACGACGATGGGGGACACCCATGGCGTAGGGCCTCGCACCCGCTCGATGATGCCGACACTCTCCAAGAGTCGGAGTTCCGCTTCCACCTTCGGCCGGAGGTGGAAGGCAATCCTTCGGTGTCTGAGGGCTATTGGGGCCACAGACTTGTCAATGTGCAACTGGATGGCCGGGCCTTTTAGACACCCAATCCCGTCAAACAGTGGCGTAAAGTCTTGTAGCAGTCGGTCCAGGTCGTGTGCATGTACATCGAAGGTGAACTGGATTATGTTGAGGTCCTGTGCGGTGCGACATCTGAGCAGGCATCCCGATCCTTCCTGCGGCACGTAGACCTTAGCTCGTTGGTATGTGTCGTCGTGAGAGAGATCTGCCTGGAAGACACCACACAGCTGGAGCGGAGAGTGGTTGCCGAACGCGTATACCTGTACGTTAGTGTTGCAGAGTGCCAGTGGGTTGGGTAGCCTTCGATAAATGCTGGCGGCCATAAGGTTGATGGTGGCTCCGGTGTCGATGAGTGCAGCCTTGGAGTGGTCTTGCACTCCGATCTTGCAAATCGGTGCGGCATGCCGGGTGGCTGTGAGTGCGTTCAGCATCCTTACCACGTGGACAGTGGCTGCGTCATCATCGTCCATGTCACTGTTGGAAGAACTGTCGGGGAGTGGTTCAAGTGCCCGTACTTGCCTTTGCGGGCCCTTTGGTCGTCTTCTTTGTGACGAGCGACACACTTTGGAGAAATGGTTCATCTTCCAACACGCACTGCAGGTCTTGCCGCTGGCAGGGCAGGTTCCTTCGTGGGGGTACAGGCCTCCACACCACCCACATGGGCGACTCTGTGGATTTTGCTTGGAGGAGTGGGGGGTTGATTTGGAGAATTTTGGTTTGTTCTCTCGCACGTCTGTGCGAATAGCGCAAACAGGTTCTTCCTTGATAGGCGTGGCGGGCTTGGGATCCATGTGGGCCACCCTGGCATTGGACAGCTCCTTGGAACGTCCTAGCGTCAGAATGTCTTTCATGGGCATGTTATGTTCCTGCAGGACGCGTTCGCGCAGTTTGGATGATGCACATCCCTGAATGAATTGGGCCCGGACTTCGTCATCCTCATCTGGGAGGGTACAGGTGCTCGCTAGCTCCTTCAGTCACCCATAGAAGACGTCCACCAACTCATACGGCTGTTGTCGCACCTGGTGGAGAAGGAAGCGTTCATAGTCGGGGTTGGCGTAGGGCTCGAAATGAGCTGTGATAGCATCGCGCATCGTGGTGTAGTTCCTCGGGGGTCCGGCTTCGCGTACCGTCTTGGAGCTCTTGTGGATGTCCGCTCCGCCTAGGTGAAGGAGCATGGGTCTCCTCGCGGGGCTGGGATCTCCGCCGCATCAAAGTAGGTCTCTAGGCGCTCAACCCACGCCTTCCAGCACGCCGCTTGGGAGGGCGGGGGCCCGTAACGGTGAATGGCTCCAATGGTGGGACAGACGCCATGCTGGCGGAGAGAGAGTTGCAGCAGTGAGCGGGAAACTACCATCGCAGGGTGAGTGCGTGGTTGGGCGCACTAGTGGCTTGTGGTGCTGGGTTCTGGGCCTGGAAGTGCGATGGGGTTGGCTGCGGCTTCTCTCTGGGCCTGGCAGAAATCGCAGTGTGAGGTTCCGGAGGCTGGTTGGCTTGTGCGCGGCCACGGTGCAGGGTTGACAGGAGCACTCCGGGGCAGGCAGGACACATTGAATGAAGTGGACTCACTCAGCTTGGTGCGGGCCCGAAGCCATCCAGGAGGGTGCTGACAGCAGTGGTGTGTGTGACAGGGACACCACGTGGGCTGGTAGTGAAGCCAGTGTAATTATGCTGAAATAGTGATGGTACAGTCTTTTCTGCCCCCAGCGTAGGGCACGCATCATAGAGCAGGCTTGCAGGCTAATGTAGCAGCAGGGGGCCGGGCACACCCTTCACATTAGGCCCGTAGTCGGTGGTGCGCAACTCAGTGGGGAGGCACAGCAGCCGTCAGAGCGCGTCGGTGCCACGCGAGGTCGTGTGGAGAACCAGACGTGCGATGGCCTGAGCAGGCGCTTACCGCATGGGCCGAGGAAGAGAGGGGCCTGCTGTCCGCGCGGCGGATGGATGCCGAAACTTTGCTCCATTGCAGAGGCCTCCTGCTGTGAGGACGGGGCGCACCAGGAGCAGCGGCGACCGCTGCATAGGAGTCAGGTTAGAGGCGGTGCAGCGTGGTGTGTTAGAGGCGGTGCAGCGTGGTGTGGGACCACCTCGTCGCCAGTGTAGTGTCCGGGACCGGGCCTGCACGTGGCGCAATAAGGGACTGGAGACACTTGTTACGTTAGTGGCCAGACCGTAACTGGACCACGCCCGGAGCCCCGGGCTATTTATTAACTAAACAACGCTGGCTCAGCGTACGCCGGGCCAGCCTATCTCAGAGCACGCTCAGGGGTTCCCACTCAGGTCACCCCCGCAATATGGGAGACATAGTATCACCCAGGACTCACAACATTACAGGTGGGAGACTAGCCTTGAAATCGGTAGTCTCCCACCCATTTTGGGAGGGTTGGCATAGATGATATTGGTAAATATCTCTTCGGTCCGTGACTCAAAAATCATGAAAGGCTGTGGTGCTGGAGCAGAGTCAGACATTTATCAGGTTGTACCCTCTGGAAAATAGGGTGGCCAGCTGCCCAGTGTTTGCAGGTGTGTTCTGAATTTGGGTGGTATTTCCTGTTGCCTGCACTCACCTACTGCGAAATGCCAAATGTCCCACTTTTTGCCAGGGCCGGACTGGGAACCCAAAGCAGCCCTGGCAATTTTCTTGGACCAGCCTCTGGAGAAGCCTTGCCTGGCCCCGGGAGGCTGGAAACGCTTGCTTGCTGCTTTTGTTACTGGAGCCACTATTGCAGCACTGCTGAAAAACCGGCCCCCAGTAAGAAAACCAGCCCCCACCTCTGCAAAACCAGCCCTCACCTTTCCAGCCTCAGGGGGAAACGGCCAGCCCAACCCTGCTTTTTGTTGCTCACAGCTGATGGCCTGATGGAACACCTCGAGCTGCCTGGCACAGTGTTCCTCTTTTCTTATTTCAACCATACACAAGTTGTGCAAGAGATGCCTGTCCCTATCAGGACATGGTTGCATTCAGAGACGTTGACAGAAAATGCGGACACCTGCAGTTAAACAATCCAGAATGTTTGAATAAAAACTATGAGAGGGGCATGTGCTGGGAATATGCTCTTAATGTTGGTTCTTCCATTAAGCCTCCTTTAAGATGCATACATATTGTCGGATTGGATTACAGAGGCAGAGGGGCAGTGTTATTTGCCTAAGATCAAACAATATGACATAGTTGGAGACTTGACATTGTGATGCAGTATTGGTTGTTCCAAAGTCTACTTGACAACCATATTATAATTTGGTGACTACTATGAGAGCAAGCACTGGCTAACCACTCTCCCTGAGATTATATGCAGTCCAGGGTCTTTTTAAGTCGAGCCTACCAGATAGCATAAGCTGTCTGGTTTCCAATGACCTGCTTTGAGTTCACCAAGAACTTGCAGGGGCTTACAGCCCGTCCATTGCTTACCATTGGTTGGCTTCATTGTCATTCGCATTCGCTTGCTTCTTATTTGATGGCTTTCCTTGTCCAAGCTTGTCTATCTTGTTTTAATCCATTCCCTGGAGCACAGACTCATCACCTTCTCTCTGAGTGCATGAATGTCAATTCACCAAAATGCCAGGGGTAGCGGAAATGACATCACGTGCCCTTTGACCTTCACTTTCACTCACACACACACATGCTTACACATACACACACATTCACCCTTCCACACACTCTCTCATATAAACACACTCTCACCTGCAAGCACACACCCTACATACATTTTTACTTTCCTCAGCTGCCATGGAGGGTTATATTGCAGCTAATTGAGATTAAAGAGTGAGAGTAAACCAGCACTCTGCACTGCAACTCCGGTGACTCTAGCTGGGCACACTGTACTACATCCAGGGCCACTGAAAATATGCGATTGTGTGGTCGCAGCTTTTTTGGAATAATTATAGATTCGCTGCATTTGCTACATAATTCATCATCTGCTGCATAATCTGCAGACTTTAACAAAAAATAAATGTTGTTTCTAGCTAAATGCAGCAACACGTCTTGTGGTGCAGTGGGAGGCCCTTTGGAAAGGTTCACTGGTCATTTTTCTGTTGCTTATTGCTATATTTGACTGTTAAAATTGTGCTAATGAGGTGTAACCAATGCCCAGACAGTGTTAACAAGTGTAAAAATGTCAAAATAATGAAGTAATACTATCACAAAATGTGCCGCATTACACCGCATAATTTGCCTTTTCTGCCGCAAAATTTACTCAACCCTACTGCTTAATTTGTCCCTCCCCTGCAGCATAATTCCAGTTGCCCCTGACTACATGCTAGTCAGAGTAACCCATCACACTGCACTGCTTCCTAGGGACACTATTAATATGGTATACTGTACTAAATCCAGTGAGAGTAACCAAGCAAACTGCACTGCGTTTTATGGACTCTAACATTGTACACTGAACTACATTCTACTGAAAGTAACCCAGTACACTATAGTGTTTCCTAGGGGCATTAACCTGGCACACTGTACTATATTCTAGCGAACGTAATGCAGCACATCGCACTGCATTCTAGGGACACTAACCTGGCACATTGTACAACATCCAGTGAGAGCAACCCAGCACACTGCAATGCCTCGTAGGGTCACTAAGCTGACACATTGACACACTGAACTATTTCCTAGCAAGAGTAACCCAGCACTCTGTGTTGCTTCCTGTGGACACTAACCTGGAAACTTGAACTGTATTTTAAGCAGAACTAATTTTTTATTACACTAATAGTGAATAATCTAATTATAATAATATAATATTATTCACTATTAGTGTAATAAATAATTGACAGAGAACAAAGAGAGTGGAGTCCCAACCAGCGTCCAAAAGGATGAGCTACCACTGTGTTCCTGGCACTGACGTTGCCACCTCTGAGCCAGGGGTTGCAAAGGGAGTGCCATGGGCCGCAAGGGGCAAGCCCAGGGTCACAGCGGAGACCCCTGAGAACCCCTAAATGACGTCCATGCCTGTGCTTCAAGGGGTCTTCCATCTCTCCACACTTCCCTTCCAGAGCTGCACGTAAAAGGCTGCTGAAATTTCCACAATGCGTTTGCCTATCTGGCTACTGCTGTGGGCCGTGATTTGACGCTACCGATGACATACAGAGCCTTGATGTTCCTGAGGACCAGACAACATTGGGGTAAGAACCAGGTGACTGATTGCGCATTTGAACCTATGGGGAATTTAATGTACCCCTGACCCCAATTCATGCCTCTTGCCAAAGTCTACTGGTGGATTATACCAAAAGAATTGCCCAGGCTGGAGGGAAGGCGTAAAGAGAAAGGGAGTGTAGCACCCACAAGGGGATTGTTTAGTATTTAACTCTGCTGTTCGATTAAAAGTACTTTCTTTAAAAAAAAACACTGGGCTGTACATCAAATTATTGTATCTGAGATGGAAAACAAAGAAAAGAGGGTCCTAAAGATGGAGAAGGGGCAGGGGACAAAGCAGAGAAAGGGTACGAAAGAGACAATGAGGGAGCAAGGAGAAGCAGAAAGAGCAGCATCAGAATATCCACCATGAAGAATCTAGAACAGTGCCTAATAATTAAATGACGGACGTTTATTTTTATGTCAGTTTCAACAGCCCACTGTGTCTTTTACTTTTGATGTACTTGTCTATGTTTCTTTTTGTTCAGTCAATCTTATGTTTAGCGCTCTGATACCCTTGGGTCATGTTCGCGCTTTATAAAACACTCTCAATCAATCAATCAATCATGTCACTTATAAAGCGCACTACATACCCGCAAGGGTCTCAAGGCGCTGGGGGAAGAGGGGGGTGGTGCTGCTACTGATTGAAGAGCCAGGTCTTGAGGAGTCTTCTGAAGGCCAGTAGGTCTTGGGTCTGTCGGAGGTTGGTGGGGAGGGTGTTCCAGGTCTTGGAGGCGAGGTGGGAGAAGGATCTGCCGCCGGCGGTCGTTTTCCAGTTGCGGGGGACTGTGGCGAGGGCGAGGCTGGTCGAGCGGAGCTGGCGGGTGGGGGTGTAGAAGCTGAGTCGTCTGTTGAGGTAGGCTGGTCCGGAGTTGTGGAGTGCTTTGTGTGCGTGGGTGAGGAGCTTGAAGGTTATCCTCTTGTTGACAGGGAGCCAGTGCAGGTCTCTCAGGTGGGGTGTGATGTGGCTGCGTCGGGGGATGTCGAGGATAAGACGTGCAAAGGCGTTCTGGATGCGTTGCAGCCGTCTCAGGAGCTTAGCCGTCGTTCCTGCGTAGAGGGCGTTTCCGTAGTCCAGCCTGCTGGTGACGAGGGCCTGGGTGACTGTTTTTCTTGTTTCGGTGGGGATCCACTTGAAGATCCTGCGGAGCATTCGGAGGATGTTGAAGCAGGATGAGGAAACGGCGTTGACCTGCTTAGTCATGGAGAGGGTGGGGTCGAGGATGACCCCTAGGTTGCGTACGTGGTCGGTGGGTGGCGGGGCTGTTCCCAGTGATGTTGGCCACCAGGAGTCGTCCCAGGCTGAAGGGTTGGAACCAAGGATGAGGACCTCCGTCTTGTCCGAGTTCAGCTTCAGGCGGCTGGTCCTCATCCATTCGGCGACGGCCTTCATTCCTTCGTGGAGGTGGGCTTTGGCGGTGTGAGGGTCTTTGGAGAGGGAGAGGATCAGCTGGGTGTCGTCGGCGTAGGAGATGATGTTGAGGTTGTGCTGTCGGGCGACGTGGGCGAGGGGTGCCATGTAGATGTTGAACAGCGTTGGGCTGAGGGAGGAGCCTTGGGGTACGCCGCAGATGATCTTGGTGGCCTTGGATCGGAAGGGGGCGAGGCGGACGCTTTGTGTTCTGCCGGAAAGGAAGGATGTGGTCCAGTCCAGGGCCTTCTCTTGGATCCCGGCGTCGTGAAGGCGTGTTCGTAGTGTGTGGTGGCAGACCGTGTCGAAGGCGGCTGATAGGTCCAGGAGGATGAGGGCTGCTGTTTCTCCGTTGTCTAGCAGGGTCCTGATGTCATTGGTGGCGGCGATGAGGGCGGTTTCGGTGCTGTGGTTGCTGCGGAAGCCGGACTGGGAAGGGTCCAGGATGTTGTTCTCCTCGAGGTAGCGGGTCAGTTGTTTGTTGACGATTTTCTCGGTGACCTTCGCGGGGAACGGGAGCAGAGAGATGGGTCGGAAGTTCTTGAGGTCCTTGGGGTCTGCCTTGGGTTTCTTGAGTAAGGCGGTAACTCTATATAAAAAAAAAAAAGGGGACAGATAGTACTACTGCTTGGTATTATAGTTTACTAACATTATGTTATACATGCTGAATATGACACATTTTCAGCAAGTTCAGGGTTTCTAAACATGGAACCCATATAAAAAAAAAACTACAAGTCCCAGAATGCAACACACTGCCTCATAATTAAATAAAAGGGTTGGGAGGGGCAGGGGGTTCATTTCTCAAAGTTAACTAACTACCAAGTATAACTGTTTGGTTTTACTTGCAACAAAATGGCACTCAAAGTGTTGCACAAGACAATTAAAAGACACACCTAAACACATGGACATGTCATACATTGTTAATCTCAAAACATAGTAGCCATGCTAAAAGAAGAAATTAAAGCACCTACTGTGACTGGTTGCAAGGCTTTTGGCAGCACTTTGTACAGGGCCAAATGGCCTGTGGTCCAGGAGCACAGAAAGACAGGCACACACCACTGACTGCAATCCTTGTAACTCCTTCTTTAGTGCTGTCCCTCCTCCTAGAGCCTGCAGGTGATGGATGTTTCTGCCTGGTGGAGTCGTGGCCCTGGGAGACCTTGAAGGGTGTGTTGCTAGGCAACACCTAAGTAAACCCTTAGCTAACGGGACTAATTGAAACAGTTGCAAATTTCAACTGTTTACTTGTCCCCAGCAAGAGCAGCCTAAAAATCCCAGATGCTTTTATTTTTGATCGTAAAGATGAATGGGCCCTGCCTTCATTAAACAATTTTAATTACTGTCCATGTGTCCGCTACATTTATTTTTGCAAGTAACCTGAAATAAAGGTATGATGCTTCATGTGATTTGAGCCGTCTACATGGTACATGGACTACAGTAATTTTTCTTTCTTGCATTCTGGCCTATCCATGCAAGGTAAAAACACTTAAGCAAAGCTAATGGTAAGGTAAGGTAATATTTATTATATGCTTAGTTAATAAAAACCATTGCATAAAATTACTCGTTAAAAGTACAACTGATTAAAACACACATTATTATCACATTATTATCTCATTCAAATAAGATGCTGAGGCCGTCATTACATAATCGTCTCTCAAGTCCTTTCAAGGGAAGCCACATTCAACACTTCTATATACCTGTGAGCACAATCTCAGTTAGCATTATTCGTCCCATGAGCATAATTTGTTTTAAATCAAGTTAATATAAATAAGAAGATTAAGCACTTGTGGTCATTGGCTTAAAATATTTAAAACTAGGTAATACTTTCTCCAATAAAGATGCTCTTAAAATCTTAAAATCCTTGATTTAAATTTAAAAAAAAAAAAAAGGAAAGAGAAACCATGCCTTAACAAAACAGTATTAATGAGATGTCTGTAGTCTTTAAAGATGCTCAAAAAGTTACAGATTGCTGTCCTTTAAAGTGATGTTATAAGCTGGGAAAATAGTCTGTTGCTTGTCAGGGAAAAATGCGGCTAGAAGGTGTTCATTAGCTTTTGTTCCTGCTCCGCCGTCCTAAGTTTTGTTCCAGCCACGTCCAAGAAACGGATCAAATAGCAGGCCGGCCGGATGTCCTCTCCCTCAAAACAGGCCTTCATTGCCTGTCTACACGATCTTATCTGTAATCTTTTTAGGGCAGGCTTTAGCATGGATCTTCTTTCCCTATCTAAACCTTTACATGTACACAGAAGGTGTAGGATGTCTTCCTTTACCTCGGCACACAATCTGCACGATGTTATTGATTGTGGCCGTTTCCATGGGGGTAAATGCAACAATGTTGGCAGAATGCCCATCCTCAGGTGCAAAAATTGTTCCTTTTTGGCCCTAGTAAACCCGGCGCCCAGATAGGGTTTTGGGGAGCAGCTGTTATAGCTCTGGATGACGAACCATCCATGTGCCCTTTCTGAGAGGGAAGCTTTATCCTCGACAACGGACAAGATTTTTACTGTTTTGTTAACAAGCTCCTTGAAGGTTTTATGGGCCCCAATCGTGCCCCATTGGACTTTTAAGGCCAAGCTGTCAATGGAGTCTTTTAGATAAGTCATAGCTGCATTTTCTTTTTTCCGATTAAGTTTGTTCCATAAGAATTCGTTTAATGACCCTGGCTCTGCTCCCTTTATTTTGTGCCAGCATTTCAAATATGCCCCCTTTGCGTGCTATCTGTTGTTTCGGTAGGCCAAACTCTAGTCTGATTTGGGCTGGTGATGTATACCGTGGGAGTCTAAAAATTATTCTCATTGCCTTTGTTATTGTCCTGTCCAGGATGTCCGTCCATCATCCCCTTTGGTATCGCTTTTTTCGCCCTAAGTTGGCAGGGTATGCCCAGACGTGGGTCCCTTGCTCACTTTGCCACTGGATTCAAGATAGCCTGGCTGATGAGGGTTTTGAACCCGAAACCTGTCCTAGGATGCTTGTTTCCGGTCCAGGGAAGACATGGCATGGCAGTTCGGGCTGGACTGTTCCCATGAGGCACTGGGTCAGACTGATTTGCATATGGCCATGTCTGAACTGGGGTGGTGGAGTGAGCTAAAGAATGATGATGGATTAAACCCAGATCAGTTGACTGGGGGTGAGTGTTTGATTTGCTCTAACGCTCCGTCCATCATCCCCTTTGGTATCGCTTTGTTCGCCCTAAGTTGGCAGGGTATGCCCAGACGTGGGTCCCTTGCTCACTTTGCCACTGGATTCAAGATAGCCTGGCTGATGAGGGTTTTGAACGTGAAACCGGTCCCAGGATGCTTGTTTCCGGTCCAGGGAAGACATGGCTTGGCAGTTCGGGCTGGACTGTTCCCATGAGGCACTGGGTCAGACTGATTTGCATATGGCCATGTCTGAACTGGGGTGGTGGAGTGAGCTAAAGAATGATGATGGATTAAACCCAGATCAGTTGACTGGGGGTGAGTGTTTGATTTGCTCTAACGCTCCGTCCATCATCCCCTTTGGTATCGCTTTGTTCGCCCTAAGTTGGCAGGGTATGCCCAGACGTGGGTCCCTTGCTCACTTTGCCACTGGATTCAAGATAGCCTGGCTGATGAGGGTTTTAACCCGAAACCGGTCCCAGGATGCTTGTTTCCGGTCCAGGGAAGACATGGCTTGGCAGTTCGGGCTGGACTGTTCCCATGAGGCACTGGGTCAGACTGATTTGCATATGGCCATGTCTGAACTGGGGTGGTGGAGTGAACTAAAGAATGATGATGGATTAAACCCAGATCAGTTGACTGGGGGTGAGTGTTTGATTTGCTCTAACGCTCCGTCCATCATCCCCTTTGGTATCGCTCTGTCCAGGATGTTGGCATCTCTCCCTCTAAGGCACTCACTTCCATAAGTGACAGTTGGGAGGAGTTTTGCTTGAATTACCTGTAGTAAGGGAGTGAAGCTCGGGCCGCTTATTTTTTGTTTAATGTTTTTTAATGCAACTGCTATCAGAATTCCTTTGCCGTTTATGGTTGCTTTTTGCGGAAGGAACGTGCCTTTATTGTCTAAAATTACACCCAAGTATTTAAATTCTCCCACAATATCGAGTTTCATTCCTTCCAATTCCCATTGAAAGTAGTGTGATTTATTTTTTTGGTTGATAACAATCACTTTAGTTTTGCCCAAGTTTATACATAATCCATTCTTGCTGGAAAAATTACTTGTGGTGTTTATCAGGTGTTGTAAACCAATTGGAGTACGGCTAATCAGAACCAAGTCATCTGCATAGAGTAAGTTCGAAGAGGGAAACCTCCGAAGTTCGGGGCATGATGATTACATTTGTCCAATTCTGGCGAGAGGTCTGCCATAAACAGGTTGAACAAAATCGGCGCCAGCACGCACCCCTGCTTCAGCCCCTTAGTTGTCGGGATTCTCCGTGATATGCTTTCTCCGGCGCCTAGCTTAATTTGTATCCATGTGTCGCTATGAAGTAAGATCAGCTGATTCAAAAGTGTGGTATTAATTTTCATTTTGGAGAGTTTTAACCAGAGTTTATTCCTATCGATGCTGTCGAAGGCAGCCGAATAATCTATGAAACAGACATATAGCGGTTTTTTGATGTGTTTAGTAGCATCTATTAGAAGTGATAGGGCCAATATGTTTGTTGAAGTGCCCATACTTTTCTGAAAGCCTGATTGGTTGATTGGAATTGATGCCGTTTCGGATGCCCATTCTGTAAGTTCTTCCAAAAGCATTCCTGCATAATATTTGGGGCCATATGTATGAACACCACGTTTTGCGATTCTCAAATTGCGATTTCTAAGGAATCGCTAATTGAGAATCGCAAAACACTATGTATGTAGGATTTGCAATAAATTTTGCGAATCCTACATATTCCTTAATTGCGATTCGCAATTAAGGAATACCTCCCCATTCATTCCTATGGGCCTAGAGGCCCATAGGAATGAATGGGAAGACATTCGCAATTTGCGATTCCCAATTAGAGAATCGCAAATTGAGAATGCAATTTCAAGGGTGCCAGGGTGTCTAAAGGACACCCTGTTGCACCCCTGAAATGAGCATGGGTGCAGATGTGGCGTACATACATGCCCTAAGGGCATGTATGTGCGCCACATGGCACTGAAAAATGCAAAAAAGTGCATTTTTCAAAGGAATGCAAATTACCACCAACCTGAAGTTGGTGGTAATTTGCGATTCCTTAAGGCCAAATTGCACTTTTTTGGTGCTTCTTAAATTGCATTTAAGGAATCGCAATTTGCGATTCCTTAAATGCAATCGCAAAATAGGGAATCGCAAATTTTGCGATTCCTTATTTTGCGAGGCAGTTTTGACTTCATACATACCTCTAAGCAAAATTGCATTCGCAAACGCCAAAATTCTGCGAATTTCGGCGTTTACGAATGCAATTTGGCTTGATACATATGGCCCTTGGTGTCATTATCTATTAATGCAACCAGTCTATAAGTTTCTGCATTGTTTTTGCTGCTTTTCTTGTATATCGGAGAGATAATAGACCCGTTCCAAGAGTCTGGTATTTTTTCTGTCTCCATAATGTGCGAAAAGAGTGGCAGGAGTTCAGCTGCCCAATATTCCGGGTCTCGCTTATATAGAATCGGTGGTATACCATTGGGGCCTGGTGCGCCCTCAGCTCTGCCCTTAGAAATTCTGCTCATAATCTGTTTTATCGTGAATCCGTGGCTTGCCTCATCGTCTTGCTTTAATTGACCTAAGCCGCCTCTACTGTGATTCAGAGCTTCCTGTGTATTGTTTGTTTGCCCACTATTAAAGCAAAGCTAATGGGACAAATTAAAACAGTTGCAAATTTCACCTGTTTACTTTTCTTAGCAAGAGCACCCTAAAAATCCCAGATGCTTTTATTTTTAGATTAAAAGGACCTGCATCCTCTGTTCCTAATGCTACCCTTTGCAGCCTGAGCTAAGGAGTCGCAAGGACAGCGCCAAGGGTAGCTGGGGGCAAGCCAGAGGTAGCAACTTAAAGGAGGAGAGGTAGAGCAGGATATCTCCAACGTACAATGCAAGTCTATCTTCAATGCCTGCTTCCCATTTCCAGCCTGCCACTCAGGCATCACAGAGTATCAGTCACGTCAGGGGCTCAATTGCTAGAGCAACAAGCATTTGCAATGCAATAGGTCTCGCATTCGCACAAGTTTGAGCTAATGGCTATGTAAATGACAATGCCTTGTATTTTTGTTTTGGGTTTTAACACATAAATAAAAGGCATTGTCATTTACAATACGAATAGCTTAAACTCTCGCAAATGCAAGACCTATTGCATTGCAATAAAGGGCCTTCTCGACCGCTTGTTAGATTGTAAATATCAGAGGAAGAGACCGGCCTACGACGTCTTCAAAGTAGTGATAAATAGTGCTGTGAAGAAGATGTGTAAGTGTTGCAAATTACACAGACACAAAGTGTGAAGTGAGAGTTACATATGATCTGAGCTATAAACACTAACAAAGCGCTCCAACACCTTTCGCTCTGTGATTACACTGTCGCGGCTCAGAAAGAGCGGGATGGGGGGGCTATTTTCTGCCCTTTCCGGGATTTGAGTGTGCAGTGTGGCATTGCGTAATATCATTGCTATCTTTGGCCTAATAAAAAACACTCCAGCTGTAGTAGGGCCCTGGCTTCACCTACTGGTGCAGGGCGGGCTGTGATTTATGGCAGGCATGGAGGGAGGGAGGAATGGTCTCGGCTGCAGCTCCAGCCTCACACAGTGCCCTTGCTATTACTAGTAAGTGATAGGCACTGAGGTGGTGGTATTAATATTGGTGGTGGTATTGGTATTGGTGGTGGTGGTATTGGTGGTGGTAGTGGTATTAGTGGTGGTGGTATTGGTGGTGATATTGATATTGGTGGTATTGGTGGTGGTGGTATTGGTGGTGGTGGTATTGGTGGTGGTGGTGGTGGTATTGGTGGTGCTGGTATTGGTGGTATTGGTGGTGGTGGTATTGGTGGTGGTGGTATTGATGGTGGCATTGGTGGTATTGGTGGTATTGGTGGTGGTGGTATTGGTGGTGGTGGTGGTAGTGGTATTGGCAGTGGTGGCATTGGTGGTGGTGGTATTGGTATTGGTGGTGGTGGTGGTATTGGTGGGGGTGGTATTGGTATTAGTGGTATTGGTGGTGGTATTGGTGGTGGTGGTATTGGTATTGGTGGTGGTGGTATTGGTTGTGGTATTGATATTGGTGGTATTGGTGGTGGTGGTATTGGTGGTGGTAGTATTGGTGGTGGTATTGGTGGTGGTGGTGGTATTGGTGATGGTATTGGTGGCGGTGGTGTTGGTGGTGGTATTGGTGGTGGTGGTATTGGTGGTGGCAGTGGTGGTATTGGTGGTGGTATTGGTGGTGGTGGTGGTATTGGTGGTGGTGGTATTGGTGGTATTGATGGAGGGGGTATTGGTGGTGGTGGTGGTATTGGTGGTGGTGGTATTGGTGGTATTGGTGGTGGTGGTATTGGTGGTGGTATCGGTATTGGTGGTGATGGTATTGGTATTGGTGGTGGTATTGGTATTAGTGGTAGAGGTATTGGTATTGGTGGTGGTGGTATTGGTGGTGGTGGTATTGGTATTGGATGTAGGGGTAGGGGTATTGGTTGTGGTGGTATTGATGGTGGTATTGGTTTTGGTATTGGTGGTGGTATGGTTGGTATTTGTGATGGTATTGGTGGTGGTGGTATTGGTGGTATCGGTGGTGGTATTGTTGGTGGTATTGGTGGTGGTGTTGGTGGTGGTGGTATTGGTGGTGGTGGTATTGGTGGTATTGATGGTGGGGGTATTGGTGGTGGTAGTGGTATTGGTGGTGGTGGTATTGGTGGTGGTATTGGTGGTGGTATTGGTATTAGTGGTGGAGGTACTGGTATTGGTGGTAGTATTGGTTTTGGTATTGGTGGTGGTGGTGGTATTGGTGGTGGTGGTGGTATTGGTGGTGGTGGTGGTATTGGTGGTGGTATTGGTGGTGGTATTGGCATTAGTGGTGGAGGTACTGGTATTGGTGCTGGTATTGGTGCTGGTATTGGTTTTGGTATTGGTGGTGGTATTGGTGGTGGTGGTGGTGTTGGTGGTGGTGATATTGGTGGTGGTATTGGTGGTGGTGGTATTGGTGGTGGTATCAGTGGTGATGTTTGTGATGGTATTGGTGGTGTTATTGGTGGTATTGGTGGTGGTAGTGGTGGTGGAGTTAGTGGTGGTGGTATTGGTGGTGGTGGTGGTATTGTTGTGTTATATTCCATATAGGTACCCTATATAGGTGCAGGGAACATTGCAACCTTTCACCTATATTCTTCCCTACATTACATTCATAACCGTTCTTAGGGACTGACCTTTTACCTAGATACGACAATGCATTCAGAACGCGGGTTTCCCCTTAGTTCGAATCTCATACATTATGTATGAGGCTTCTTGGAAGCACAGCAGCATTAACAGCAGGACGAACATCTCCTGTATAATATCTCTGTATAAAGTTCAGGCCCAACGTCATCCTTTAGGCCGACACAGTAACACAGCAAGGTAGGACCCCTGGGGCGACCTATGGGTATATATACATCACATCTTGCTTAGAAGGACAGAGGAGACCGAGACTTCCCGGCTGACACACTGACCAAAGACGCTGAGGTTCCTGCGTGCAGACACTCCAGCTCGCAGTGGTCTAAGATCCCTCGCGGGGTGTCGAACTCGAGACCAGGACGGGGTCCCGTATTCTCTCATTCTCAGGTAATGGGGTTGACTAGATCCTAGAGGGATTCTTGGCATAACACCTACATAGATGCTAGGTACATTTAGGTACAGCTAGTTAGGGAGGCATCGTAGGAGTACACACTTTTTATCATGTGTTTTATGTACTTGTATATATTCATGATTTCTGCAAGATGGTAGAACTATAGCATCCCTTTACTTTCGTAGTACTGCTAATCATATATCTCTGCTACTGTCTAATGGTTGTTGCAGCTCACCTATTCTACACTAGAATAACAACTGTTCAATAAATACTTATTGAAAACGCTCAGCCTGTTTATTCTGTGTAGCTCTCTGAGACAAACTAAGTGAGCACGAGTGACTGAGCGAAAGGCAAGTATATTGTTTCCACGATTCTGAGGGATCAGGGTTGTCATGTTCTGAGGTTGCCAGAATCTATTCTCTCCCTGGTAAGAGGAGATTATAGTGGCACTGTGAGCTAGCTAATACAGATAGGCTAACGTATCCGGTGGGGGGTGCACGGAGTCAGTCTGCCACCAATCCCACAGTTTATGTTATCCAAACGCGCAGATCCTGTATAGGTAATATAGGAACTACACGACATGGCACCGCCAACGTTGGTTGGGTACTTATTTAACAGTAGAATCTGAGTAGTTTGGTCGTGCTATTCTCAGAGACCCCTACTTACAAAACACCAGAGACGTCTGGAGTGGGTGGGCACAAACTCCGCCACAGCTGAGTAGGCTAAAAAATCCTATTTATTGGCTGTTGGTTAATCAAGCTTGAAGGACACAGTGGGGCCGATTCACAGAACAAATCTGAGATAAAATCCTAAACTTACTACTTTTGGTATTCACAGAAGGCATTTAGTAGTAGTAAAGTTTGGACTCCTAACTTTACTACTACTAAATGCCTTTTGTGAATACCGAAAGTCGTAAAGTTAGGATTTTGTCTCAGTTTAGTAGTAGTAAAGTTAGGAGTCCTAACTTTACTACTTCTAAATGCCTTCTGTGAATACCAAAAGTAGTAAGTTTAGGATTTTATCTCAGATTAGTTCTGTGAATCGGCCCCTCAGTTCCTAAAATTGTGCAAAACACCTTATCTTAGTTCCCTTGGAAAACTATTTTAGTGTTCTGAGAACAATGACTAACCAGGTCTTAGACCCACTGCAACAAGCACTGCCCCTCTCAGACGAGGAGGAAGATGCAGATGCAATACATATTGCACCATATTTTAGAAATACAGTCACCCTGAGACTGCTAGAACATGGTTTAACACCTAGGGGTGGCATTGTAGTATTCGTGATTGAGGCGCACAAATCAAACAGAAGAGAGGTATTTTATTCGTGGGTTACATTCCCAGCAGCAAATCCAAGAACAAAAACATTTCACTCCTACATAGAAGGAGATGCACCAGCGGAATATTGTCCGTTTGAGGACATTGAGGTTCCGCTCACATACCAGGAACACTTATACTGGTTTAAAGGCGCCCTACGCCATATAAGAAGAAGAGTAAGACTCGGCCCGCTCAGATGAGAAGGGGCAACATGGCCGATATTAGCAGCCTACACACCACATCCTGACATTAAAACAATGCCACTAGGAGACTTACTCACACAACACAAAGATTTAATTAAAATATACAGAAACTTGACGCAATTCGTCATGAGGACACTTACAGTCCAACCAGCAACAGTTGCAACAAATGGAACTCAAGTTCAGGGTACAGCAACTAAAATCACACCACAAACATTACACGCGGTGATGGGTAAAATACCCACAAAACTTGAACAAATGCCATTCTGGGTAGCTCAGAAAATAACACAGCTAGAGGCAGTATTCCCTAATACTACCCCGTTAGAAAAACACAGAATGCTAACAATCTGCTTGCTCATGGGGATAACACCACAAGTAGAGGATTGTACCACTTGGGGTACAGTCTTTGCTGCCATTTATACCAGAACACATGGTATCCCGTCATTAGCAGTAGTACCAGACGTATTGAGACAAATACAAAACGAGTACGGAGCAGAGCCTGCTCTGAACTTAGGGATGAAGTTACTAGGTAACTATGCCCAGGTATCAGCCATAATATTAGCTAATATTAAAGGGGAAGCAGCTTCAGTGGCTATCCGCCAACGCCTAGGGGAGTTCAGTCCTTTAGAACAAGAACACGAACTACCAAAAATAATTGAAACTGCATATGCAGAATTAGGCAGAGACAGTTTGGGTGGGAAAGCTTTAAAACCACAACTGATGGGCAGTCCTGAAAAGGACACTTCCAAGCAGATACCTGCTTCAACAAAGAAGAAGTGGGACAATAAAAAACAACATAGCTTTAAAGGAAACAGATCTCAATCCAGAGGTAGATCTCCTACACAGGAGCCCTCCAAAAAGAGGTATAACCTAAGGAACAGGGATAACATTAGGAAACCTGACAGGTATCAGGATACTGATACACGTTCCTCTCGTTCCTTTCAGGGTTCATCGAAAAACTCCGAGAGGGAAGGACGGTCAGACAGACAAGAAGAGCGTACAAAGTCCAGAGACAAGCAGAACGCTCAAGAATACACTTCTAAAAAAGAAGACAAACCAAAGCAAAAGCCACAGTTCAAAAAGAAGAAGGTTGCAGGTCTAAAGATCAGACATGCCCAGAATTCTGAGGACTCGACTACTGAACAGGGAATGGGCTCTGACGATGCTAGACAGCGCTGCAGAAGTAACAATAGCTCACCAGAACCTGATGGAATTTCTGGTGACAGTGGACTTGAATGATTATATCACGGTAGAAACACCCGATACTAGGGTAAGTGTCCCACATAAAGTATATGAAATAACGCTCCAAGTGGAGGGGGACAAATGTAGAACAGTAAGAGGTCTCATTTGGTAGAACCTGACGTTTGGCTATGACATTTTATTAGCTGAACAAGATTGACCGCCAGCATTCGCCATGGATTGCCCTAAAGAAGAAACGGTAATTCTTCCGGCCTTCTCAGACCATATTCCCAGGCACTTACAACACACCTATGTGCAGGAGTGGGCGGTAGCCCAAGCCCCTGCATTATACAAAAACCATGTTGGATGGGATGAGGATTCAACCCACCACATAATTCCTTTAAAAAATACTCCAATTGCACAGAGGCAGTATCCAATAAAGCAAGAAGCTAAAAAACAGGTCAGGGAGATCTTAGATCAACTTGAGTACCAAGGGGTGATCGAAAATTGCACCTCATCAATGAACAATCCTTTGTTTCCGGTCATGGAACCTGACAATACATATCGTTTAGTTTTAGATTATTGACATTTAAACACTTGCACTAAGACATTTGCAGTCCAAAATGCACATAGTGCCGCATTAATGAATAACATTGTGCGGAACAAATATAAAACAACACTTGATAACTCAAATGGATTTTTCTGCCAAAATATAGCGCCTGAAAGTAGGTATCTGACAGCCTTCTCAGCGCTAGGGACACAAAGGCAATTTTGTCGACTCCCCCAAGGGTATAGGAACAGCCGGGGGTAGTTTTCGGCTAGAGTAACTGAGTTACTTCAAAATTTGGATGAAGAGGCATTGTCCTATGTGGATGATATTTATCTAACGGACGATGACCTAGAGGAGCACTTGAACAGAGTGAATACCATAATTTTGGGATTTGCATCTGAGGGCTACAAATTCAACTTTAAAAAATCAAAAATTGCCCACCTCAGTGTCCTGTTTTTAGGATATGAGCTTTCAAGTGAAGGGAAAAGCCTGGCAGCCAATTTATTAGAGAAATGCGCGCTGCTCCAACCTCCAAAATCATTAAAAAATTTACAATCAATCCTGGGATTCCTAAATTTTGGTCGAACATACATTTTGGATTACGCAGAAAGAGTAA
The DNA here is from genome assembly GCA_963921515.1 of Calotriton arnoldi. Classification (NCBI taxonomy): domain Eukaryota; kingdom Metazoa; phylum Chordata; class Amphibia; order Caudata; family Salamandridae; genus Calotriton; species Calotriton arnoldi. The sequence goes on along the minus strand of CAWUFW010022431.1, from coordinate 13,870 downwards.
AACCTTTCTACAATTTAATAAAACCTGATTTTTCAGTAAAACAAAGGACACAGGAACACACAGAGCTGACATGAGAGCTTCCAAACATTTACAGACACGCGTAAACGTACGCAACCTGGTGATCCGTAGAGTTGCGGGTCAATCTGGGTACACCTATCTAACATATAATGAAGATGAAACAGTACCAATTGCATACAAATCACATTTGTACACAAATGCTGAGATGCGCTTTGCATCTACAGAAAAGATTCTAACAGCAGTACAGACTGCTGTAGTGAGAGAGAGTGTTACAGCAAACAAATGATGGATGTAATGCTGACAATGCAAACATTCTCCCCCAGTCAAAAGATCTGGCTTAAATCCATCGTTCTTTTGCCCACTACGCCACCCCAGTTTGGACCTAGCCATATGCAAATCAGTCTTGACCCTGTGCCCCATGCGAACAGTCCAGACCGAACTGCCAGGACAGGTCCTCCCTGGACAGGAAACAAGCATCCTGGGACCGGTTTCAGGGTATGTTACCCTTCTTCAGACAGGCTAGCTTAAATCTAGTGGCACAGTGAGCAAGGGACCCATGTCTGGGCATACCCATCCCACTTAGGGCGAAAAGTATTACAGCAAACAAATGATGGACGGAATGCTGACAATGCAAACATTCTCCCCCAGTCAAAAGATCCGGGTTAAATCCATCGTTCTTTTGCCCACTACGCCACACCAGTTTGGACCCAGCCATATGCAAATCAGTCTTGACCCTTTGCCCCATGGGAACAGTCCAGACCGAACTGCCAGGACAGGTCCTCCCTGGACCGGAAACAAGCATCCTGGGACCGGTTGCAGGGTATGTCACCCTTCTTCAGCCAGGCTAGCTTGAATCCAGTGGCACAGTGAGCAAGGGACCCACGTCTGGGCATACCCATCCCACTTAGGGCGAAAAGTGTTACAGCAAACAAATGATGGACGGAATGCTGACAAAGCAAACATTCTCCCCCAGTCAAAAGATCTGGGTTAAATCCATCGTTCTTTTGCCCACTACGCCACCCTAGAATGGACCCAGCCATATGCAAATCAGTCTTGACCCTGTGCCCCATGGGAACAGTCCAGACCGAACTGCAGGTCAGGTCCTCCCTGGACCGGAAACAAGCATCCTGGGACCGGTTTCAGGGTATGTCACCCTTCTTCAGCCAGGCTAGCTTGAATCCAGTGGCACAGTGAGCAAGGGACCCACGTCTGGGCATACCCATCCCACTTAGGGCGAAAAGTGTTACAGCAAACAAATGATGGACGGAATGCTGACAATGCAAACATTCTCCCCCAGTCAAAAGATCTGGGTTAAATCCATCGTTCTTTTGCCCACTACGCCACCCCAGTGTGGACCTAGCCATATGCAAATCAGTCTTGACACTGTGTCCCATGGGAACAGTCCAGACCGAACTGCCAGGCCAGGTTCTCCCTGGACCGGAAACAAGCATCCTGGGACCGGTTTCAGGGTATGTCACCCTTCTTCAGCCAGGCTAGCTTGAATCCAGTGGCACAGTGAGCAAGGGACCCACGTCTGGGCATACCCATCCCACTTAGGGCGAAAAGTGTTACAGCAAACAAATGATGGACGGAATGCTGACAATGCAAACATTCTCCCCCAGTCAAAAGATCTGGGTTAAATCCATCGTTCTTTTGCCCACTACGCCACCCCAGTTTGGACCCAGCCATATGCAAATCAGTCTTGACCCTGTGCCCCATGGGAACAGTCCAGACCGAACTGCCAGACCAGGTCCTCCCTGGACCGTAAACAAGCATCCTGGGACCGGTTTCAGGGTATGTCACCCTTCTTCAGCCAGGCTAGCTTGAATCCAGTGGCACAGTGAGCAAGGTACCCACGTCTGGGCATACCCATCCCACTTAGGGCGAAAAGTGTTACAGCAACAAATGATGGACGGAATGCTGACAATGCAAACATTCTCCCCCAGTCAAAAGACCTGGGTTAAATCCATCGTTCTTTTGCCCACTACGCCACCCCAGTTTGGACCCAGCCATATGCAAATCAGTCTTGATCCTGTTTCCCATGGGACCCGTCCTGACCGAACTGCCAGGCCAGGTCCTCCCTGGACCAGAAACAAGCATCCGGGGACTGGTTTCAGGGTATGTCACCCTTCTTCAGCCAGGCTAGCTTGAATCCAGTGGCACAGTGAGCAAGGGACCCACGTCTGGGCATACCCATCCCACTTAGGGCGAAAAGTGTTACAGCAAACACATGATGGACGGAATGCTGACAAAACAAACATTCTCCCCCAGTCAAAAGATCTGGCTTAAATCCATCGTTCTTTTGCCCACTCGCCACCCCAGTTTGGACCCTGCCATATGCAAATCAGTCTTGACCCTGTGCCCCATGGGAACAGTCCAGACCGATCTGCAGGCCAGGTCCTCCCTGGACCGGAAACAAGCATCTTGGGACCGGTTTCAGGGTATGTCACCCTTCTTCAGCTAGGCTAGCTTGAATCCAGTGGCACAGTGAGCAAGGGACCCACGTCTGGGCATACCCATCCCACTTAGGGCGAAAAGTGTTAGAGCAAACAAATGATGGACGGAATGCTGACAATGCAAACATTCTCCCCCAGTCGAAAGACCTGGGTTAAATCCATCGTTCTTTTGCCCACTACGCCACCCCAGTTTGGACCCAGCCATATGCAAATCAGTCTTGATCCTGTGCCCCATGGGACCCGTCCAGACCGAACTGCCAGGCCAGGTCCTCCCTGGACCAGAAACAAGCATCCGGGGACTGGTTTCAGGGTATGTCACCCTTCTTCAGCCAGGCTATCTTGAATCCAGTGGCACAGTGAGCAAGGGACCCACGTCTGGGCATACCCATCCCACTTAGGGCGAAAAGTGTTACAGCAAACAAATGATGGACGGAATGCTGACAATGCAAACATTCTCCCCCAGTCAAAAGATCTGGCTTAAATCCATCGTTCTTTTGCCCACTTGCCACCCCAGTTTGGACCCTGCCATATGCAAATCAGTCTTGACCCTGTGCCCCATGGGAACAGTCCAGACCGAACTGCCAGGCCAGGTCCTCCCTGGACCGGAAACAAGCATCCTGGGACCGGTTTCAGGGTATGTCACCCTTCTTCAGCCAGGCTAGCTTGAATCCAGTGGCACAGTGAGCAAGGGACCCACGTCTGGGCATACCCATCCCACTTAGGGCGAAAAGTGTTACAGCAAACAAATGATGGACGGAATGCTGACAATGCAAACATTCTAACCCAGTCAAAAGATCTGGGTTAAATCCATCGTTCTTTTGCCCACTACGCCACCCCAGTGTGGACCTAGCCATATGCAAATCAGTCTTGACCCTGTGCCCCATGGGAACAGTCCAGACCGAACTGCCAGGCCAGGTTATCCCTGGACTGGAAACAAGCATCCTGGGACCGGTTTCAGGGTATGTCACCCTTCTTCAGCCAGGCTAGCTTGAATCCAGTGGCACAGTGAGCAAGGGACCCACGTCTGGGCATACCCATCCCACTTAGGGCGAAAAGTGTTACAGCAAACAAATGATGGACGGAATGCTGACAATGCAAACATTCTCCCCCAGTCAAAAGATCTGGGTTAAATCCATCGTTCTTTTGCCCACTACGTCACCCCAGTTTGGACCCAGCCATATGCAAATCAGTCCTGACCCTGTGCCCCATGGGAACAGTCCAGACCGAACTGCCAGGCCAGGTCCTCTCTGGACCGGAAACAAGCATCCTGGGACCTGTTTCAGGGTATGTCACCCTTCTTCAGCCAGGCTAGCTTGAATCCAGTGGCAAAGTGAGCAAGGGACCCACTTCTGGGCATATCCATCCCACTTAGGGTGAAAAGTGTTACAGCAAACAAATGATGGACGGAATGCTGACAATGCAAACATTCTCCCCCAGGCAAAAGATCTGGGTTAAATCCATCTTTGTTTTGCCCACTACGCCACCCCAGTTTGGACCCAGCCATATGCAAATCAGTCCTGACCCTGTGCCCCATTGGAACAGTCCAGACCGAACTGCCAGGCCAGGTCATGCCTGGACCGGAAACAAGCATCCTGGGACTGGTTTCAGGGTATGTCACCCTTCTTCAGCCAGGCTAGCTTGAATCCAGTGGCACAGTGAGCAAGGGACCCACGTCTGGGCATACCCATCCCACTTAGGGCGAAAAGTGTTACAGCAAACAAATGATGGACGGAATGCTGACAATGCAAACATTCTCCCCCAGTCAAAAGATCTGGGTTAAATCCATCGTTCTTTTGCCCACTACGCCACCCCGGTTTGGACCCAGCCATATGCAAATCAGTCTTGACCCTGTGCCCCATAGGAACAGTCCACACCGAACTGCCAGGCCAGGTCCTCTCTGGACCGGAAACAAGCATCCTGGGACCGGTTTCAGGGTATATCACCCTTCTTCAGCCAGGCTAGCTTGAATCCAGTGGCACAGTGAGCAAGGGACCCACGTCTGGGCATACCCATCCCACTTAGGGCGAAAAGTGTTACAGCAAACAAATGATGGACGGAATGCTGACAATGCAAACATTCTCCCCTAGTCAAAAGATCTGGGTTAAATCCATCGTTCTTTTGCCCACTACGCCACCCCAGTTTGGACCCAGCCATATGCAAATCAGTCTTGACCCTGTGCCCCATGGGAACAGTCCAGACCGAACTGCCAGGCCAGGTCCTCCCTGGACCGGAAACAAGCATCCTGGGACCGGTTTCAGGGTATGTCATCCTTCTTCAGCCAGGCTAGCTTGAATCCAGTGGCACAAAAAGCAAGGGACCCACGTCTGGGCATACCCATCCCACTTAGGGCGAAAAGTGTTACAGCAAACAAATGATGGACGGAATGCTGACAATGCAAACATTCTCCCCCAGTCAAAAGATCTGGGTTAAATCCATCGTTCTTTTGCCCACTACGCCACCCCAGTTTGGACCCAGCCATATGCAAATCAGTCTTGACCCAGTGCCCCATGGGAACAGGCCAGACCGAACTGCCAGGCCAGGTCCTCCCTGGACCGGAAATAAGCATCCTGGGACCGGTTTCAGGGTATGTCACCCTTCTTCAGCCAGGCTAGCTTGAATCCAGTGGCACAGTGAGCAAGGGACCCACGTCTGGGCATACCCATCCCACTTAGGGCGAAAAGTGTTACAGCAAACAAATGATTGACGGAATGCTGACAATAAAAACATTCTCCCCCAGTCAAAAGATCTGGGTTAAATCCATCGTTCTTTTGCCCACTACGCCACCCCAGTTTGGACCCAGCCATATGCAAATCAGTCTTGACCCTTTGCCCCATGGGAACAGTCCAGACCGAACTGCCAGGCCAGGTCCTCCCTGGACCGGAAACAACCATCCTGGGACCGGTTTCAGGGTATGTCACCCTTCTTCAGCCAGGCTAGCTTGAATCCAGTGGCACAGTGAGCAAGGGACCCACGTCTGGGCATACCCATCCCACTTAGGGCGAAAAGTGTTACAGCAAACAAATGATGGACGGAATGCTGACAAAGCAAACATTCTCCCCCAGTCAAAAGATCTGGGTTAAATCCATCGTTCTTTTGCCCACTACGCCACCCTAGAATGGACCCAGCCATATGCAAATCAGTCTTGACCCTGTGCCCCATGGGAACAGTCCAGACCGAACTGCAGGTCAGGTCCTCCCTGGACCGGAAACAAGCATCCTGGGACCGGTTTCAGGGTATGTCACCCTTCTTCAGCCAGGCTAGCTTGAATCCAGTGGCACAGTGAGCAATGGACCCACGTCTGGGCATACCCATCCCACTTAGGGCGAAAAGTGTTACAGCAAACAAATGATGGACGGAATGCTGACAATGCAAACATTCACCCCCAGTCAAAAGATCTGGGTTAAATCCATCGTTCTTTTGCCCACTACGCCACCCCAGTGTGGACCTAGCCATATGCAAATCAGTCTTGACACTGTGTCCCATGGGAACAGTCCAGACCGAACTGCCAGGCCAGGTTCTCCCTGGACCGGAAACAAGCATCCTGGGACCGGTTTCAGGGTATGTCACCCTTCTTCAGCCAGGCTAGCTTGAATCCAGTGGCACAGTGAGCAAGGGACCCACGTCTGGGCATACCCATCCCACTTAGGGCGAAAAGTGTTACAGCAAACAAATGATGGACGGAATGCTGACAAAACAAACATTCTCCCCCAGTCAAAAGATCTGGCTTAAATCCATCTTTCTTTTGCCCACTCGCCACCCCAGTTTGGACCCTGCCATATGCAAATCAGTCTTGACCCTGTGCCCCATGGGAACAGTCCAGACCGATCTGCAGGCCAGGTCCTCCCTGGACCGGAAACAAGCATCCTGGGACCGGTTTCAGGGTATGTCACCCTTCTTCAGCTAGGCTAGCTTGAATCCAGTGGCACAGTGAGCAAGGGACCCACGTCTGGGCATACCCATCCCACTTAGGGCGAAAAGTGTTAGAGCAAACAAATGATGGACGGAATGCTGACAATGCAAACATTCTCCCCAGTCGAAAGACCTGGGTTAAATCCATCGTTCTTTTGCCCACTACGCCACCCCAGTTTGGACCCAGCCATATGCAAATCAGTCTTGATCCTGTGCCCCATGGGACCCGTCCAGACCGAACTGCCAGGCCAGGTCCTCCCTGGACCAGAAACAAGCATCCGGGGACTGGTTTCAGGGTATGTCACCCTTCTTCAGCCAGGCTAGCTTGAATCCAGTGGCACAGTGAGCAAGGGACCCACGTCTGGGCATACCCATCCCACTTAGGGCGAAAAGTGTTACAGCAAACAAATGATGGACGGAATGCTGACAATGCAAACATTCTCCCCCACTCAAAAGATCTGGCTTAAATCCATCGTTCTTTTGCCCACTTGCCACCCCAGTTTGGACCCTGCCATATGCAAATCAGTCTTGACCCTGTGCCCCATGGGAACAGTCCAGACCGAACTGCCAGGCCAGGTCCTCCCTGGACCGGAAACAAGCATCCTGGGACCGGTTTCAGGGTATGTCACCCTTCTTCAGCCAGGCTAGCTTGAATCCAGTGGCACAGTGAGCAAGGGACCCACGTCTGGGCATACCCATCCCACTTAGGGCGAAAAGTGTTACAGCAAACAAATGATGGACGGAATGCTGACAATGCAAACATTCTAACCCAGTCAAAAGATCTGGGTTAAATCCATCGTTCTTTTGCCCACTACGCCACCCCAGTGTGGACCTAGCCATATGCAAATCAGTCTTGACCCTGTGCCCCATGGGAACAGTCCAGACCGAACTGCCAGGCCAGGTTATCCCTGGACTGGAAACAAGCATCCTGGGACCGGTTTCAGGGTATGTCACCCTTCTTCAGCCAGGCTAGCTTGAATCCAGTGGCACAGTGAGCAAGGGACCCACGTCTGGGCATACCCATCCCACTTAGGGCGAAAAGTGTTACAGCAAACAAATGATGGACGGAATGCTGACAATGCAAACATTCTCCCCCAGTCAAAAGATCTGGGTTAAATCCATCGTTCTTTTGCCCACTACGTCACCCCAGTTTGGACCCAGCCATATGCAAATCAGTCCTGACCCTGTGCCCCATGGGAACAGTCCAGACCGAACTGCCAGGCCAGGTCCTCTCTGGACCGGAAACAAGCATCCTGGGACCTGTTTCAGGGTATGTCACCCTTCTTCAGCCAGGCTAGCTTGAATCCAGTGGCAAAGTGAGCAAGGGACCCACTTCTGGGCATATCCATCCCACTTAGGGTGAAAAGTGTTACAGCAAACAAATGATGGACGGAATGCTGACAATGCAAACATTCTCCCCCAGGCAAAAGATCTGGGTTAAATCCATCTTTGTTTTGCCCACTACGCCACCCCAGTTTGGACCCAGCCATATGCAAATCAGTCTTGACCCTGTGCCCCATGGGAACAGTCCAGACCGAACTGCCAGGCCAGGTCCTCCCTGGACCGGAAACAAGCATCCTGGGACTGGTTTCAGGGTATGTCACCCTTCTTCAGCCAGGCTAGCTTGAATCCAGTGGCACAGTGAGCAAGGGACCCACGTCTGGGCATACCCATCCCACTTAGGGCGAAAAGTGTTACAGCAAACAAATGATGGACGGAATGCTGACAATGCAAACATTCTCCCCCAGTCAAAAGATCTGGGTTAAATCCATCGTTCTTTTGCCCACTACGCCACCCCGGTTTGGACCCAGCCATATGCAAATCAGTCTTTACCCTGTGCCCCATAGGAACAGTCCACACCGAACTGCCAGGCCAGATCCTCTCTGGACCGGAAACAAGCATCCTGGGACCGGTTTCAGGGTATATCACCCTTCTTCAGCCAGGCTAGCTTGAATCCAGTGGCACAGTGAGCAAGGGACCCACGTCTGGGCATACCCATCCCACTTAGGGCGAAAAGTGTTACAGCAAACAAATGATGGACGGAATGCTGACAATGCAAACATTCTCCCCTAGTCAAAAGATCTGGATTAAATCCATCGTTTTTTTTGCCCACTACGCCACCCCAGTTTGGACCCAGCCATATGCAAATCAGTCTTGACCCTGTGCCCCATGGGAACAGTCCAGACCGAACTGCCAGGCCAGGTCCTCCCTGGACCGGAAACAAGCATCCTGGGACCGGTTTCAGGGTATGTCACCCTTCTTCAGCCAGGCTAGCTTGAATCCAGTGGCACAGTGAGCAAGGGACCCACGTCTGGGCATACCCATCCCACTTAGGGCGAAAAGTGTTACAGCAAACAAATGATGGACGGAATGCTGACAATGCAAACATTCTCCCCCAGTCAAAAGATCTGGGTTAAATCCATCGTTCTTTTGCCCACTATGCCACCCCAGTTTGGACCCAGCCATATGCAAATCAGTCTTGACCCTGTGCCCCATGGGAACAGTCCAGACCGAACTGCCAGACCAGGTCCTCCCTGGACCGTAAACAAGCATCCTGGGACCGGTTTCAGGGTATGTCACCCTTCTTCAGCCAGGCTAGCTTGAATCCAGTGGCACAGTGAGCAAGGTACCCACGTCTGGGCATACCCATCCCACTTAGGGCAAAAAGTGTTACAGCAACAAATGATGGACGGAATGCTGACAATGCAAACATTCTCCCCCAGTCAAAAGACCTGGGTTAAATCCATCGTTCTTTTGCCCACTACGCCACCCCAGTTTGGACCCAGCCATATGCAAATCAGTCTTGATCCTGTGCCCCATGGGACCCGTCCTGACCGAACTGCCAGGCCAGGTCCTCCCTGGACCAGAAACAAGCATCCGGGGACTGGTTTCAGGGTATGTCACCCTTCTTCAGCCAGGCTAGCTTGAATCCAGTGGCACAGTGAGCAAGGGACCCACGTCTGGGCATACCCATCCCACTTAGGGCGAAAAGTGTTACAGCAAACAAATGATGGACGGAATGCTGACAATACAAACATTCTCCCCCAGTCAAAAGATCTGGCTTAAATCCATCGTTCTTTTGCCCACTCGCCACCCCAGTTTGGACCCTGCCATATGCAAATCAGTCTTGACCCTGTGCCCCATGGGAACAGTCCAGACCGAACTGCAGGCCAGGTCCTCCCTGGACCGGAAACAAGCATCCTGGGACCGGTTTCAGGGTATGTCACCCTTCTTCAGCTAGGCTAGCTTGAATCCAGTGGCCCAGTGAGCAAGGGACCCACGTCTGGGCATACCCATCCCACTTAGGGCGAAAAGTGTTAGAGCAAACAAATGATGGACGGAATGCTGACAATGCAAACATTCTCCCCCAGTCAAAAGACCTGGGTTATATCCATCGTTCTTTTGCCCACTACGCCACCCCAGTTTGGACCCAGCCATATGCAAATCAGTCTTGATCCTGTGCCCCATGGGACCCGTCCAGACCGAACTGCCAGGCCAGGTCCTCCCTGGACCGGAAACAAGCATCCTGGGACCGGTTTCAGGGTATGTCACCCTTCTTCAGCCAGGCTAGCTTGAATCCAGTGGCACAGTGAGCAAGGGACCCACGTCTGGGCATACCCATCCCACTTAGGGCGAAAAGTGTTACAGCAAACAAATGATGGACGGAATGCTGACAATGCAAACATTCTAACCCAGTCAAAAGATCTGGGTTAAATCCATCGTTCTTTTGCCCACTACGCCACCCCAGTTTGGACCCAGCCATATGCAAATCAGTCTTGACCCTGTGCCCCATGGGAACATTCAAGACCGAACTGCCAGGCCAGGTCCTCCCTGGACCGGAAACAACCATCCTGGGACCGGTTTCAGGGTATGTCACCCTTCTTCAGCCAGGCTAGCTTGAATCCAGTGGCACAGTGAGCAAGGGACTCACGTCTGGGCATACCCATCCCACTTAGGGCGAAAAGTGTTACAGCAAACAAATGATGGACGGAATGCTGACAATGCAAACATTCTCCCCCAGTCAAAAGATCTGGGTTAAATCCATCGTTCTTTTGCCCACTAAGTCACCCCAGTTTGGACCCAGCCATATGCAAATCAGTCTTGACCCTGTGTCCCATGGGAACAGTCCAGACCGATCTGCCAGGCCAGGTTCTCCCTGGACCGGAAACAAGCATCCTGGGACCGGTTTCAGGGTATGTCACCCTTCTTCAGCCAGGCTAGCTTGAATCCAGTGGCACAGTGAGCAAGGGACCCACGTCTGGGCATACCCATCCCACTTAGGGCGAAAAGTGTTACAGCAAACAAATGATGGACGGAATGCTGACAATGCAAACATTCTCCCCCAGTCAAAAGATCTGGGTTAAATCCATTGTTCTTTTGCCCACTACGCCACCCCAGTTTGGACCCAGCCATATGCAAATCAGTTTTGACCCTGTGCCCCGTGGGAACAGTCCAGACCGAACTGCCAGACCAGGTCCTCCCTGGACCGTAAACAAGCATCCTGGGACCGGTTTCAGGGTATGTCACCCTTCTTCAGCCAGGCTAGCTTGAATCCAGTGGCACAGTGAGCAAGGTACCCACGTCTGGGCATACCCATCCCACTTAGGGCGAAAAGTGTTACAGCAACAAATGATGGACGGAATGCTGACAATGCAAACATTCTCCCCCAGTCAAAAGACCTCGGTTAAATCCATCGTTCTTTTGCCCACTACGCCACCCCAGTTTGGACCCAGCCATATGCAAATCAGTCTTGATCCTGTGCCCCATGGGACCCGTCCTGACCGAACTGCCAGGCCAGGTCCTCCCTGGACCAGAAACAAGCATCCGGGGACTGGTTTCAGGGTATGTCACCCTTCTTCAGCCAGGCTAGCTTGAATCCAGTGGCACAGTGAGCAAGGGACCCACGTCTGGGCATACCCATTCCACTTAGGGCGAAAAGTGTTACAGCAAACAAATGATGGACGGAATGCTGACAATACAAACATTCTCCCCCAGTCAAAAGATCTGGCTTAAATCCATCGTTCTTTTGCCCACTCGCCACCCCAGTTTGGACCCTGCCATATGCAAATCAGTCTTGACCCTGTGCCCCATGGGAACAGTCCAGACCGAACTGCAGGCCAGGTCCTCCCTGGACCGGAAACAAGCATCCTGGGACCGGTTTCAGGGTATGTCACCCTTCTTCAGCTAGGCTAGCTTGATTCCAGTGGCACAGTGAGCAAGGGACCCACGTCTGGGCATACCCATCCCACTTAGGGCGAAAAGTGTTAGAGCAAACAAATGATGGACGGAATGCTGACAATGCAAACATTCTCCCCCAGTCAAAAGACCTGGGTTAAATCCATTGTTCTTTTGCCCACTAAGCCACCCCAGTTTGGACCCAGCCATATGCAAATCAGTCTTGATCTTGTGCCCCATGGGACCCGTCCAGACCGAACTGCCAGGCCAGGTCCTCCCTGGACCAGAAACAAGCATCCGGGGACTGGTTTCAGGGTATGTCACCCTTCTTCAGCCAGGCTAGCTTGAATCCAGTGGCACAGTGAGCAAGGGACCCACGTCTGGGCATACCCATCCCACTTAGGGCGAAAAGTGTTACAGCAAACAAATTATGGACGGAATGCTGACAATGCAAACATTGTCCCCCAGTCAAAAGATCTGGCTTAAATCCATCGTTCTTTTGCCCACTACGCCACCCCAGTGTGGACCTAGCCATATGCAAATCAGTCTTGACCCTGTGCCCCATGGGAACAGTCCAGACCGAACTGCCAGGCCAGGTTATCCATGGACTGGAAACAAGCATCCTGGGACCGGTTTCAGGGTATGTCACCCTTCTTCAGCCAGGCTAGCTTGAATCCAGTGGCACAGTGAGCAAGGGACCCACGTCTGGGCATACCCATCCCACTTAGGGCGAAAAGTGTTACAGCAAACAAATGATGGACGGAATGCTGACAATGCAAACATTCTCCACCAGTCAAAAGATCTGGGTTAAATCCATCTTTCTTTTGCCCACTACGCCACCCCAGTTTGGACCCAGCCATATGCAAATCAGTCTTGACCCTGTGCCCCATGGGAACAGTCCAGACCGAACTGCCAGACCAGGTCCTCCCTGGACCGGAAACAAGCATCCTGGGACTGGTTTCAGGGTATGTCACCCTTCTTCAGCCAGGCTAACTTGAATCCAGTGGCACAGTGAGCAAGGGACCCACGTCTGGGCATATCCATCCCACTTAGGGCGAAAAGTGTTGCAGCAAACAAATGATGGACGGAATGCTGACAATGCAAACATTCTCCCCCAGTCAAAAGATCTGGGTTAAATCCATCGTTCTTTTGCCCACTCGCCACCCCAGTTTGGACCCTGCCATATGCAAATCAGTCTTGACCCTGTGCCCCATGGGAACAGTCCAGACCGAACTGCAGGCCAGGTCCTCCCTGGACCGGAAACAAGCATCCTGGGACCGGTTTCAGGGTATGTCACCCTTCTTCAGCTAGGCTAGCTTGAATCCAGTGGCACAGTGAGCAAGGGACCCACGTCTGGGCATACCCATCCCACTTAGGGCGAAAAGTGTTAGAGCAAACAAATGATGGACGGAATGCTGACAATGCAAACATTCTCCCCCAGTCAAAAGACCTGGGTTAAATCCATCGTTCTTTTGCCCACTACGCCACCCCAGTTTGGACCCAGCCATATGCAAATCAGTCTTGATCTTGTGCCCCATGGGACCCGTCCAGACCGAACTGCCAGGCCAGGTCCTCCCTGGACCAGAAACAAGCATCCGGGGACTGGTTTCAGGGTATGTCACCCTTCTTCAGCCAGGCTAGCTTGAATCCAGTGGCACAGTGAGCAAGGGACCCACGTCTGGGCATACCCATCCCACTTAGGGCGAAAAGTGTTACAGCAAACAAATGATGGACGGAATGCTGACAATGCAAACATTGTCCCCCAGTCAAAAGATCTGGCTTAAATCCATCGTTCTTTTGCCCACTACGCCACCCCAGTGTGGACCTAGCCATATGCAAATCAGTCTTGACCCTGTGCCCCATGGGAACAGTCCAGACCGAACTGCCAGGCCAGGTTATCCCTGGACTGGAAACAAGCATCCTGGGACCGGTTTCAGGGTATGTCACCTTTCTTCAGCCAGGCTAGCTTGAATCCAGTGGCACAGTGAGCAAGGGACCCACATCTGGGCATACCCATCCCACTTAGGGCAAAAAGTGTTACAGCAAACAAATGATGGACGGAATGCTGACAATGCAAACATTCTCCCCCAGTCAAAAGATCTGGGTAAGATCCATCGTTCTTTTGCCCACTACGTCACCCCAGTTTGGACCCAGCCATATGCAAATCAGTCCTGACCCTGTGCCCCATGGGAACAGTCCAGACCGAACTGCCAGGCCAGGTCCTCTCTGGACCGGAAACAAGCATCCTGGGACCTGTTTCAGGGTATGTCACCCTTCTTCAGCCAGGCTAGCTTGAATCCAGTGGCACAGTG
>CAWUFW010022430.1:0-95829 GCA_963921515.1 Calotriton arnoldi | reverse complement strand
CTACACTGCCCGAACACCACTGCACTGCCCTAAACCCTGAAACATCACCCCCAGCAAGACCCCTACACTGCCCGAACACCACTGCCCTAAACCCTGAAACACCACCCCAGCACGACCCCCTACACTACTCGAACACCACTGCACTGCCCTAAACCCTGAAACACCACCCCCAGCACGACCCCCTACACTGCCCGAACACCACTGCTCTGCCCAAAACACTGAAACACCAGCCCCAGCATGACCCCCTACACTCCCCGAACACCACTGCACTGCCCTAAACCCTGAAACAGCAGCCCCAGCACGAACCCCTACACTGCCCGAACACAACTGCACTACCCTAAACCCAGAAACACCACCCCCAGCATGACCCCCTACACTGCCCGAGCACCACTGCCTGCACTGCCCTAAACCCTGAAACACCAGCCCCAGCACGACCCCCTACACTGCCTGAACACTACTGCACTGCCCTAAACCATGAAACACCATCCCCAGCACAACCCCCTACACTGCCCGAACACCACTGCACTGCCCTAAACCCTGAAACATCACCCCCAGCAAAACCCCCTACACTGCCCGAACACCACTGCCCTAAACCCTGAAACACCACCCCCAGCAAGACCCCCTACACTGCCCGAACACCACTGCACTGCCCTAAACCCTGAAACACCAGCCCCAGCACGACCCCCTACACTGCCCGAACACCACTGCACTGCCCTAAACCCTGAAACACCACCCCGTGCATGACCCCCTACACTGCCCGAACACCACTGCACTGCCCTAAACCCTGAAACACCAGCCCCAGCACGACCCCCTACACTGCCCGAACACCACTGCACTGCCCTAAACCCTGAAACACAACCCCCAGCACGACCCCCTACACTACCCGAACACCACTGCACTACCCTAAACCCTAAAATACTCCCCCAGCACGACCCCCTACACTACCCGAACACAACTGCACTGCCCTAAACCCTCAAACACTCCCCCAGCACGACCCCCTACACTACCCGAACACCACTGCACTGCCCTAAACCCTAAAACACTCCCCCAGCACGACCCCTTACACTGCCCGAACACCACTGCACTGCCCTAAACCCTAAAACACTCCCCCAGCATGACCCCCTACACTACCCAAACACCACTGCACTGCCCTAAACCCTAAAACGCTCTCCCCAGCATGACCCCCTGCACGACCCAAACACCACTGCACTGCCCTAAACCCTGAAACACCACCCCCAGCAAGACCCCTACACTGCCCAAACACCACTGCACTGCCCTAAACCCTGAAACACCACCCCCAGCACGACCCCCTACACTGCCCGGACACCACTGCACTACCCTAAACCCTAAAACACGACCTCCTACACTACACAAAGACCACTGCACTACCCTAAACCCTAAAACACTACCCCCAGCACGACCCCCTACACTACACAAACACCACTGCACTACCCTAAACCCTAAAACACTACCCCCTACACTACACAAACACCACTGCACTACCCTAAACCCTAAAACAATACCCCCAGCACGAACCCCTACACTACCCAAACACCACTGCACTACCCTAAACCCTAAAACACTACCCCCAGCAGTACCCCCTACATTACCCAAACACCATTGCACTACCCTAAACCCTAAAACACTACCCCCAGCAGTACCCCCTCACTACCCAAACACCACTGCACTACCCTAACCCCTAAATCACTACCCCCAGCACGACCCCCTACACTACCCAAACACCACTGCACTACCCTAAACCCTAAAACACTACCCCCAGCACAACCCCCTACAGTACCCAAACACCACTGTAATACCCTAAACCCTAAAACACTCCCCCAGCATGACTCCCTACACTATCCAAACACCACTGCACTACCCTAAACCCTAAATCTACCCCCAGCATGACCCCCTACACTACACAAACACCACTGCACTACCCTAAACCCTAAAACACTACCCCCAGCACGACCCCCTTCACTACCTAAACACAACTACACAATTTGTTACAAGCGTTGCAACGCAGGCCTGTGGTGCTTACTGGAAGTACTTGGTGGGCTAGTTGGGCCCCAGGGACCCTCAGGATTCAAGGTGACCTAATCTCCCAACTTAAAACGCGCCACGGGGCGCGTTTGCACAGTGGTGAAGGGAGGGGGCGGGGCCTCAGGTGACATGTGCGCAAACACGCCCCTTGAATCCTGAGGGACCCTGGGGCCAACTAGCCCATCAGGTACCTTCAGTAAGCACAACAGAGTTGCGTTGCAGAGAGGTGAAAAAAGGTGCGTGGCCTCGGAACGCCTCTCTGCAACTCAGCTCTGTGGTCCTAACTGTAGGTACCTGGGGGCTAGTTGGGCCCCAGGGACCCTCAGGATTCAAGGGGACTTAATCCCGCAACTTAAAACGCGCCACGGGGCGCGTTTGCACACGCGTTTTAAGAGGTAGTTTTAATCCCCCTGCCCTATTATGTACTAGGGACTTACAGAGGAGGTCATGCTAATCACAGGGGTACCCCAACGCATAGTGTTCCCTAGTGTATGTAGGTGTTTTCACTGTATTCTAAGTGTCTTTTAGCATAGCACTGACTCTGGTTAGTCAGAGTCAGTTACCACCAGTACCCGTCTGAAAAAGTTGTGGGCACAGGATGGTTTTGCAACATGGCCTCTTTCTGCTCCTCTGTTGGTTCTTTCTGCACATCTTTTGCTTCTTCCTGCACTTTTCTTCGTCTTTGTGGACTTCTGTTGCTTCTTTCTGCATTTCTTTTGCTTCTTTCTGCGCGTTTTTTTCTTCTTTCTTCACATGTCCAACCTCTGTAGGCATAGTTAGAAACTAGCATTTAAAAAACCTTTGAAATTCACTTAAAAAATCATAGGTTTCAGGCACGTTATAGTTAGAAATTAGCATTTAAAAAACCTTTGAAATTCACGGACAAAACCATAGGTTTCAGACACGTTATAGTTAGAAATTAGCATTTAAAAAACCTTTGAAATTCACTGAAAAAACCATAGGTTTTAGGGACAGTTATAGTTAGTTGGACATTTCACTCGTACAAAACCATAGAAATTCCCCCGTTATAGTTAGTTCAGCTAACTATAACTCGCGCCCCGCAATGTACTGCTGATGACGTCACATATTACATCACTCATGACATGGTCAGTGACATCACTGATGACATCACTGATGACATCTCAAATGACATCACTGATGACATCATCCATGTGATAATTTCATGCATCTTCTCACACCCTAATATAGCTTTTGATACACCCACTCTAAATTACAGACTGCCATTCTCAAAACCATACACACTCCAATACCAATAACTACATACCCACTCACTGATTCTTAGGTCTACACACACACATCTACTCACTCACCCGTACAGTCACTCATACTTACAGTCACTCAGTACAGGACTATCATATGCACTCATACACCTATATAAACACTCACACACCGCCACTCATCCATAGAGGTACTCACACACCTAGTCAGTCATGCAAAAAATTAATCACACACCCATTTACTCACCTATACAGTTATACACACACCAGCTCACTTACTCATACAAATACTAGCACATTCTTATGCTCTTATACAATAACTGATACAAGCACACACGCATCCATACAGCCACTCTCACAATCACACACTCTCACTTATAGCCATTTAAATACTCTAACACACATATATACTGCCTTTTACATATGTAGTTACTCGCACATGTACCACTGAGATATACATTCACTCACTAACACACCCATACACACACTCACCCACCCAAGCAGTCCATCACAGATGCACTCTTGAAATCATGCACCCAGTGAATCACCCACTCACACATCTATGTACAGAGTCACACACACCCCACCCACACAAACACTCAGGCAGCCATACAGATACTCAGAGAACCAATCAATAACCCATATAGACACTCATGTAGCTATTCGCAAATCCATGCATCCACTTACACACCAACAAACAGACGGATACAGACATTCACACAGTTTAGTCACTAGCCCATGCATTCAGTAAGATACGTTTAATCACTCACTTGTAGAGTCAGTCACGCACGTACTAAATCATCCATTCAGACACTTAAACACCCACTCATTCTTCAATACGCCTTTCCCTATATATATTAAACATATTTAAACTTTACAGAAACACACAGTCACTGGATGATGTCATCAGTGATTTCATTTGAGATGTCATCAGTGATGTCATCAGTGATGTCACTGACCATGTCATGAGTGATGTAATATGTGACGTCATCAGCAGTGCATTGCGGGGGCTCGAGTTATAGTTAGCTGAACTAACTATAACGGGGGAATTTCTATGGTTTTGTACGAGTGAAATGTCCAACTAACTATAACTGTCCCTAAAACCTATGGTTTTTTCAGTGAATATATATATATATATATATATTATCTACTGGCGGTCGCCAGTAGATAGTTATAGTTAGGACCTATTTTCCATAGGAAATCCGCGACATTCTATTTGAAATAACTCTTGCGTCGGTTGACGAATCTTCGCGAAATTTTCAAACTTTATGGCCCGCTCCGGTCCGCTCCTACCCTGAAAGTCTCAGGGTGATTCGTCAAGCGGGGGCCGAGAAAAAGGGGGTCCCAAAACGTGTTTTCCCCATTCATTTTCCCATAGGAAACTTTAGTCACGGCTACAGCCCGAACTGCTGAACGGAATTACACCAAATTTGGCAAAGAGGTAGTTCTTGGTTCAGAAAGAACCCTTTTGTTAAATGGTGTAAATCCGTTCAGTAGTTGCGGAGAAATTAAAAAAATAAGAGTCAAAAAATCAATTTCACATAGGAAACTTTATGCAAGGCTACAGCCCGAACTGCTGAACGGAATTACACCAAATTTGGCAAAGAGGTAGTTCTTGGTTCAAAAAGAACCCTTTTTGTTAAATGGTGTAAATCCGTTCAGTAGTTGCTGAGAAAATCAAAAGTAAAAACACATATATATCTGGGCGGAGCCTAACCACACATGTCATCGTGAGATCTGATTGGCTGTCAGCACTTCATCCTGGAATTGCTGGCAGCCATCTTGGGACCAATATAAATGATAGTACCCCATTGAAATGCATTGTAGTGAATCGAAGATTTTGAGGGTTACCAAAAGGAGAACTATAAAGGGTGATAACAGACTTTAGTTACATTAGAATTCATTTGTTGATGGTACCATACTAATTTCAGGAATTGTGGTGTGTTCTAAGGTGATTTTACCCTGTGAAAAACCTTCTGCTGGGATATCATGAATCATGTTTGAGAGAAAACTATTTTCACATGCTTGTCCCATACAGTTTTGGAAGGTGCCCCAGAAGCTAAAATGAGAGCATATTTTCTGTAAATTCACATTATCTTTCTCAGTCATGTGAGAATGAAGTCTGACATTCTCAGTAAAACATGTACATCCAACAAGGGCAGAGACTGTCAGTTGATTCCTTTGTGTTCTACTGCAGCTTCCCAGAGTGTTCTAAAGAACAACTAGAGCGCTAACAGTCTTACTTATGACAAAAGTATGGCACACCTGAAGCCATCTTGATTGGAATAAACTGGTAACACTTAAAACATTTAATTTAAAAAGGAACAAAATGATGGGGTTCATCTTGTCATAGAAATTATGGTTAGTGCTCTGGAAAGAAAAATTAGGACATGTTTCAAGTGTGATCTCAAATATCTTCCTGTTATATTTCAACAGGAGCAGCCTGTCAGTTGATGCCTTTGTGTTCTACTGCATCTTCCCAGAGTGTTCTAAAGAACAACTAGAGCGCTAACAGTCTTACTTATGACAAAAGTATGGCACACCTGAAGCCATCTTGATTGGAATAAACTGGTAACACTTAAAACATTTAATTTAAAAAGGAACAAAATGATGGGGTTCATTTTGTCATAGAAATTATGGTTAGTGCTGTAGAAAGAAAAATTAGGACATGTTTCAAGTGTGATCTCAAATATCTTCCTGTTATATTTCAACAGGAGCAGCCTGTCAGTTGATGCCTTTGTGTTCTACTGCAGCTTCCCAGAGTGTTCTAAAGAACAACTAGAGCGCTAACAGTCTTACTTATGACAAAAGTATGGCACACCTGAAGCCATCTTGATTGGAATAAACTGGTAACACTTAAAACATTTAATTTAAAAAGGAACAAAATGAGGGGGTTCATTTTGCCATAGAAATTATGGTTAGTGCTGCAAAAAGAACATTTAGTGCATGTTTTAAGTGAGATCTCAAATCCTCTTCTATTTCATTAGAAAATTCTGACATGCAGACTGAAACAATCACTTTCAATACCAGCAGTAGACTTCCAGTTAACTCCTTGGTGAGCAGTAGCTTTACTACAGTGATCTAATGAACAACTAGAGTAATAACATTCTGAATTTATGGCAAATGTGTGACACATCTGAATGCCTTCTTGATGGAATCAAAGTAAAAAACTGAAAGCATTTCCTACTGAGGAGACTGCAGTAAATGAGGAAATTAGGAAACTTCATCACAAAGAAGTCTTCCAAGATGGCCACCAGTGAAAAAAGAGCCCAAATGTAGCACAAATATTACCCAGATGTAGCCCACATAAAGCCCAATGACAAAAGTGTGCAAAACACTTTTTATTTTTAGTTTTTTTGCAGTTTTATGTAGTGCAGACTGGTCAGGTATTGGAGCGTTGCATCTTAAAACATGACACCCCTACACTACAAAAACACCACTGCACTACCCTAAACCCTAAAACACTACCCCAGCACGACCCCCTACACTACACAAGCACCACTGCACTATCCTAAACCCTAAAACACTACACCCAGCATGACCCCCTACACTACACAAACACCACTGCACTACCCTAAACCCTAAAACACTACCCCAACACCACTGCACTAACCTAAATCCTAAAACTCTACCCCCAGCACAACCCCCTAGACTACCCAAACACCACTGCACTACCCTAAAACATGACCCCCTACACTACACAAACACCACTGCACTACCCTAAACCCTAAAACACTACCCCCAGCATGACCCCCTACACTACACAAGCACCACTGCACTACCCTAAACCCTAAAACACTGCCCCCAGCACGACCCCCTACACTACACAAACACCACTGCACTACCTTAAACCCTAAAACACTACCCCCAGCACGACCCCCTACACTGCCCGAACACCACTGCACTGCCCTAAACCCTGAAACACATACCCTAGCACGACCCCCTACACTGCCCGAACACCACTGCACTGCCCTAAACCCTGAAACACCACCCCCTTCACGACCCCCTACACTGCCCGAACACCACTGCACTGCCCTAAACCCTGAAACACCACCCCCTGCACGACCCCCTACACTGCCCGAACACTACTGCACTGCCCTAAACCCTGAAACACCATCCCCAGCAAGACCCCCTACACTGCACGAACACCACTGCACTGCCCTAAACCCTGAAACACTACCCCCAGCAAGACCCCCTACACTGCCCGAACACCACTGCACTGCCCTAAACCCTGAAACACCACCCCCAGCAAGACCCCCTACACTACCCGAACACCACTGCCCTAAACCCTAAAACACCACCCCCAGCAAGACCCCCTACACTGCCCGAACACCACTGCACTGCCCTAAACCCTGAAACACCAGCCCCAGCACGACCCCTACACTGCCCAAACACCACTGCACTGCCCTAAACCCTGAAACACCACCCCCAGCACGACCCCTACACTGCCCAAACACCACTGCACTGCCCTAAACCCTGAAACACCACCCCCTGCACGACCCCCTACACTGCCCGAACACCACTGCACTGCCCTAAACCCTGAAACACCACCCCCTGCACGACCCCCTACACTGCCCGAACACCACTGCACTGCCCTAAACCCTGAAACACCACCCCCTGCACGATCCCCTACACTGCCCGAACACTACTGCACTGCCCTAAACCCTGAAACACCAGCCCCAGCACGACCCCCAACACTGCACGAACACCACTGCACTGCCCTAAACCCCGAAACACTACACCCAGCAAGACCCCCTACACTGCCCGAACACCACTGCCCTAAACCCTGAAACACCACCCCCAGCAAGACCCCCTACACTGCCCGTACACCACTGCACTGCCCTAAACCCTGAAACACCACCCCCAGCACGACCCACTACACTGCCAGAACACCACTGCACTGCCCTAAACCCCGAAACACTACCCCCAGCAAGACCCCCTACAATGCCCGAACACCACTGCCCTAAACCCTGAAACACCACCCCCAGCAAGACCCCCTACACTTCCCGTACACCACTGCACTGCCCTAAACCCTGAAACACCACCCCCAGCACGACCCCCTACACTGCCCGAACACCACTGCACTGACCTAAACCCTGAAACACCACCCCCAGCACGACCCCCTACACTGCCCGAACACCACTGCACTGCCCTAAACCATGAAACACCAGCCCCAGCACGACCCCCTACACTGCCCGAACACCACTGCACTGCCCTAAACCCTGAAACACCACCCCCAGCACGACCCCCTACACTTCCCGAACACCACTGCACTGCCCTAAACCCTGAAATACCAGCCCCAGCACAACCCCGTACACTGCCCGAACACTACTGCACTGCCCTAAACCCTGAAACACCAGCCCCAGCACGACCGCCTACACTGCCCGAAAACCACTGCACTGCCCTAAACCCTGAAACACCAGCCCCAGCAAGACCCCCTACACTGCCCGAACCCCACTGCACTGCCCTAAACCCTGAAACACCACCCCCAGCAAGACCCCCTACACTGCCCGAACACCACTGCACTAAAGCCTGAAACACCACCCCCAGCAAGACCACCTACACTGGCCGAACACCACTGCACTGCCCTAAACCCTGAAACACCACCCCCTGCACGACCCCCTACACTGCCCGAACACCACTGCACTGTCCTAAACCCTTAAACACCACCCCTCAGCACGACACCCTACACTGCCCGAACACCACTGCACTGCCCTAAACCCTGAAACACCACCCCCAGCACGACCCCCTACACTGCCCGAACACCACTGCAGTGCCCTAAACCCTGAAACACCACCCCCTGCACGACCTCCTACACTGCCGGAACACCACTGCACTGCCCTAAACCCTGAAACACCACCCCCAGCACGACCCCCTACACTGCCCGAACACCACTGCACTGCCCTAAACCCTGAAACATCAACCCCAGCAAGACCCCCTACACTGCCTGAACACCACTGCCCTAAACCCTGAAACACCACCCCCTACACTGCACGAACACCACTGCACTGCCCTAAACCCGGAAACACCACCTCCAGCAAAACCCCTACACTGCCTGAACACCATTGCTCTGCCCTAAATCCTGAAACACTAGCCCCAGCATGACCCCCTACACTGCCCAAACACCACTGCACTGCCATAAACCCTGAAACACCACCCCCAGCATGACCCCCTACACTGCCCGAACACCACTGCACTGCCCTAAACCCTGAAACACCAGCCCCAGCAAGACCCCCTACACTGCCCGAACACCACTGCACTGCCCTAGACTCTGAAACACCAGCCCCAGCAAGACCCCCTACACTGCCCGAACACCACTGCACTGCCCTAAACCCTGAAACACCAGCCCCAGCATGACCCCCTACACTGCCCGAACACCACTGCACTGCCCTAAACCCTGAAACACCAGCCCCAGCACGACCACCTACACTGCCCGAACACCACTGCACTGCCCTAAACCCTGAAACACCAGCCACAGCACAACCCCCTACACTGCCCGAACACCACTGCACTGCCCTAAACCCTGAAACACCAGCCCCAGCACGACCCCCTACACTGCCCGAACACCACTGTACTGCCCTAAACCCTGAAACACCAGCCCCAGCACAACCCCCTACACCGCCCGAACACCACTGCACTGCCCTAAACCCTGAAACACCACCCCTGCATGACCCCTACACTGCCCGAACACCACTGCACTGCCCTAAACCCTGAAACACCACCCCCTGCAGCACCCCCTACACTGCCCGAACACCCCTGCACTGCCCTAAACCCTGAAACACCACCCCTGCACCGCCCCCTACACTGCCCGAACACCACTGCACTGCCCTAAACCCTGAAACACCACCCCCTGCACCGCCCCCTACACTGCCCGAACACCACTGCACTGCCCCAAACCCTGAAACACCACCCCCAGCACGACCCCCTACACTGCCCGAACACCACTGCCCTAAACCCTGAAACACCACCCCCTGCACGACCCCCTACACTGCCCGAACACCACTGCACTGCCCTAAACCCTGAAACACCACCCCCAGCACGACCCCTACACTGCCCGAACACCACTGCACTGCCCTAAACCCTAAAACACCAGCCCCAGCATTACCCCCTACACTGCCCAAACACCACTGTACTACCCTAAACCCTAGAACACTACCCCCAGCACGACCCCCTACACTACCCGAACACCACTGCACTACCCTAAACCCTAAAATACTACCCCCAGCACAACCCCCTACACTACCCGAACACGACTGCACTGCCCTAAACCCTCAAACACTCCCCCAGCATGACCCCCTACACTACCCGAACACCACTGCACTGCCCTAAACCCTAAAACACTCCCCCCAGCACGACCCCCTACACTACCCGAACACCACTGCACTGCCCTAAACCCTAAAATACTACCCCCAGCACAACCCCCTACACTACCCGAACACGACTGCACTGCCCTAAACCCTCAAACACTCCCCCAGCATGACCCCCTACACTACCCGAACACCACTGCACTGCCCTAAACCCTAAAACACTACCCGAACACCACTGCACTGCCCTAAACCCTAAAACACTACCCCCAGCATTACCCCCTACACTGCCCAAACACCACTGTACTACCCTAAACCCTAGAACACTACCCCCAGCATGACCCCCTACACTACCCGAACACCACTGCACTACCCTAAACCCTAAAATTCAACCCCCAGCACAACCCCCTACACTACCCGAACACGACTGCACTGCCCTAAACCCTCAAACACTCCCCCAGCACGACCCCTACACTACCCGAACACCACTGCACTGCCCTAAACCCTAAAACACCACCCCCAGCAAGACCCCCTACACTGCCCGAACACCACTGCCCTAAACCCTGAAACACCACACTCAGCAAGACCCCCTACACTGCCCGAACACCACTGCACTGCCCTAAACCCTGAAACACCAGCCCCAGCACGACCCCTACACTGCCCGAACACCACTGCACTGCCCTAAACCCTGAAACACCACCCCTGCACGACCCCCTACACTGCCCGAACACCACTGCACTGCCCTAAACCCTGAAACACCACCCCCAGCACGACCCCCTACACTGCCCGAACACCACTGCACTGCCCTAAATCCTGAAACACCACCCCTGCACGATCCCCTACACTGCCCGAACACTACTGCACTGCCCTAAACCCTGAAACACCACCCCCAGCACGACCCCCTACACTGCACGAACACCACTGCACTGCCCTAAACCCCGAAACACTACCCCCAGCAAGACCCCCTACACTGCCCGAACACCACTGCCCTAAACCCTGAAACACCACCCCCAGCAAGACCCCCTACACTGCCCGTACACCACTGCACTGCAATAAACCAAGAAACACCACCCCCAGCACGACCCCTACACTGCCCGAACACCACTGCACTGCCCTAAACCCCGAAACACTACCCCCAGCAAGACCCCCTACACTGCCCGAACACCACTGCCCTAAACCCTGAAACACCACCCCCAGCAAGACCCCCTACACTGCCCGTACACCACTGAACTGCCCTAAACCCTGAAACACCACCCCCAGCATGACCCCCTACACTGCCCGAACACCACTGCACTGCCCTAAACCCTGAAACACCACCCCCAGCACGACCCCCTACACTGCCCGAACACCACTGCACTGCCCTAAACCATGAAACACCAGCCCCAGCACGACCGCCTACACTGCCCGAACACCACTGCACTGCCCTAAACCCCGAAACACTACACCCAGCAAGACCCCCTACACTGCCCGAACACCACTGCCCTAAACCCTGAAACACCACCCCCAGCAAGACCCCCTACACTGCCCGTACACCACTGCACTGCCCTAAACCCTGAAACACCACCCCCAGCACGACCCCCTACACTGCCCGAACACCACTGCACTGCCCTAAACCCCGAAACACTACCCCCAGCAAGACCCCCTACACTGCCCGAACACCACTGCCCTAAACCCTGAAACACCACCCCCAGCAAGACCCCCTACACTTCCCGTACACCACTGCACTGCCCTAAACCCTGAAACACCACCCCCAGCACGACCCCCTACACTGCCCGAACACCACTGCACTGCCCTAAACCCTGAAACACCACCCCCAGCACGACCCCCTACACTGCCCGAACACCACTGCACTGCCCTAAACCATGAAACACCAGCCCCAGCACGAGCCCCTACACTGCCCGAACACCACTGCACTGCCCTAAACCCTGAAACACCACCCCCAGCACGACCCCCTACACTTCCCGAACACCACTGCACTGCCCTAAACCCTGAAACACCAGCCCCAGCACAACCCCGTACACTGCCCGAACACTACTGCACTGCCCTAAACCCTGAAACACCAGCCCCAGCACGACCGCCTACACTGCCCGAAAACCACTGCACTGCCCTAAACCCTGAAACACCAGCCCCAGCAAGACCCCCTACACTGCCCGAACACCACTGCACTGCCCTAAACCCTGAAACACCACCCCCAGCAAGACCCCTACACTGCCCGAACACCACTGCACTAAAGCCTGAAACACCACCCCCAGCAAGACCACCTACACTGGCCGAACACCACTGCACTGCCCTAAACCCTGAAACACCACCCCCTGCACGACCCCCTACACTGCCCGAACACCACTGCACTGTCCTAAACCCTGAAACACCACCCCTCAGCACGACACCCTACACTGCCCGAACACCACTGCACTGCCCTAAACCCTGAAACACCACCCCCAGCACGACCCCCTACACTGCCCGAACACCACTGCAGTGCCCTAAACCCTGAAACACCACCCCCTGCACGACCTCCTACACTGCCGGAACACCACTGCACTGCCCTAAACCCTGAAACACCACCCCCAGCACGACCCCCTACACTGCCCGAACACCACTGCACTGCCCTAAACCCTGAAACATCAACCCCAGCAAGACCCCCTACACTGCCTGAACACCACTGCCCTAAACCCTGAAACACCACCCCCTACACTGCACGAACACCACTGCACTGCCCTAAACCCGGAAACACCACCTCCAGCAAAACCCCTACACTGCCTGAACACCATTGCTCTGCCCTAAATCCTGAAACACTAGCCCCAGCATGACCCCCTACACTGCCCAAACACCACTGCACTGCCATAAACCCTGAAACACCACCCCCAGCACGACCCCCTACACTGCCCGAACACCACTGCACTGCCCTAAACCCTGAAACACCAGCCCCAGCAAGACCCCCTACACTGCCCGAACACCACTGCACTGCCCTAGACTCTGAAACACCAGCCCCAGCAAGACCCCCTACACTGCCCGAACACCACTGCACTGCCCTAAACCCTGAAACACCAGCCCCAGCATGACCCCCTACACTGCCCGAACACCACTGCACTGCCCTAAACCCTGAAACACCAGCCCCAGCACGACCACCTACACTGCCCGAACACCACTGCACTGCCCTAAACCCTGAAACACCAGCCACAGCACAGACCCCTACACTGCCCGAACACCACTGCACTGCCCTAAACCCTGAAACACCAGCCCCAGCACGACCCCCTACACTGCCCGAACACCACTGTACTGCCCTAAACCCTGAAACACCAGCCCCAGCACAACCCCCTACACCGCCCGAACACCACTGCACTGCCCTAAACCCTGAAACACCACCCCTGCATGACCCCTACACTGCCCGAACACCACTGCACTGCCCTAAACCCTGAAACACCACCCCCTGCAGCACCCCCTACACTGCCCGAACACCACTGCACTGCCCTAAACCCTGAAACACCACCCCTGCACCGCCCCTACACTGCCCGAACACCACTGCACTGCCCTAAACCCTGAAACACCACCCCCTGCACCGCCCCCTACACTGCCCGAACACCACTGCACTGCCCCAAACCCTGAAACACCACCCCCAGCACGACCCCCTACACTGCCCGAACACCACTGCCCTCAAACCCTGAAACACCACCCCTGCACGACCCCCTACACTGCCCGAACACCACTGCACTGCCCTAAACCCTGAAACACCACCCCCAGCACGACCCCTACACTGCCCGAACACCACTGCACTGCCCTAAACCCTAAAACACCAGCCCCAGCATTACCCCCTACACTGCCCAAACACCACTGTACTACCCTAAACCCTAGAACACTACCCCCAGCACGACCCCCTACACTACCCGAACACCACTGCACTACCCTAAACCCTAAAATACTACCCCCAGCACAACCCCCTACACTACCCGAACACGACTGCACTGCCCTAAACCCTCAAACACTCCCCCAGCATGACCCCCTACACTACCCGAACACCACTGCACTGCCCTAAACCCTAAAACACTCCCCCAGCACGACCCCCTACACTACCCGAACACCACTGCACTGCCCTAAACCCTAAAATACTACCCCCAGCACAACCCCCTACACTACCCGAACACGACTGCACTGCCCTAAACCCTCAAACACTCCCCCAGCATGACCCCCTACACTACCCGAACACCACTGCACTGCCCTAAACCCTAAAACACTACCCGAACACCACTGCACTGCCCTAAACCCTAAAACACTACCCCCAGCATTACCCCCTACACTGCCCAAACACCACTGTACTACCCTAAACCCTAGAACACTACCCCCAGCATGACCCCTACACTACCCGAACACCACTGCACTACCCTAAACCCTAAAATTCAACCCCCAGCACAACCCCCTACACTACCCGAACACGACTGCACTGCCCTAAACCCTCAAACACTCCCCCAGCACGACCCCTACACTACCCGAACACCACTGCACTGCCCTAAACCCTAAAACACCACCCCCAGCAAGACCCCCTACACTGCCCGAACACCACTGCCCTAAACCCTGAAACACCACACTCAGCAAGACCCCTACACTGCCCGAACACCACTGCACTGCCCTAAACCCTGAAACACCAGCCCCAGCACGACCCCTACACTGCCCGAACACCACTGCACTGCCCTAAACCCTGAAACACCACCCCCTGCACGACCCCCTACACTGCCCGAACACCACTGCACTGCCCTAAACCCTGAAACACCACCCCCAGCACGACCCCCTACACTGCCCGAACACCACTGCACTGCCCTAAATCCTGAAACACCACCCCTGCACGATCCCCTACACTGCCCGAACACTACTGCACTGCCCTAAACCCTGAAACACCACCCCCAGCACGACCCCCTACACTGCACGAACACCACTGCACTGCCCTAAACCCCGAAACACTACCCCCAGCAAGACCCCCTACACTGCCCGAACACCACTGCCCTAAACCCTGAAACACCACCCCCAGCAAGACCCCTACACTGCCCGTACACCACTGCACTGCAATAAACCAAGAAACACCACCCCCAGCACGACCCCCTACACTGCCCGAACACCACTGCACTGCCCTAAACCCCGAAACACTACCCCCAGCAAGACCCCCTACACTGCCCGAACACCACTGCCCTAAACCCTGAAACACCACCCCCAGCAAGACCCCCTATACTGCCCGTACACCACTGAACTGCCCTAAACCCTGAAACACCACCCCCAGCATGACCCCCTACACTGCCCGAACACCACTGCACTGCCCTAAACCCTGAAACACCACCCCCAGCACGACCCCCTACACTGCCCGAACACCACTGCACTGCCCTAAACCATGAAACACCAGCCCCAGCACGACCGCCTACACTGCCCGAACACCACTGCACTGCCCTAAACCCTGAAACACCACCCCCAGCACGACCCCCTACACTGCCCGAACACCACTGCACTGCCCTAAACCCTGAAACACCAGCCCCAGCACAACCCCGTACACTGCCCGAACAACACTGCATTGCCCTAAACCCTGAAACACAACCCCCAGCAAGACCCCCTACACTGCCTGAGCACCACTGCACTAAAGCCTGAAACACCACCCCCAGCAAGACCACCTACACTGGCCGAACACCACTGCACTGCCCTAAACCCTGAAACACCACCCCCTGCACGACCCCCTACACTGCCCAAACACCACTGCACTGCCCTAAACCCTGAAACACCACCCACTGCACGACCCCCTACACTGCCCGGACACCACTGCACTGCCCTAAATCCTGAAACACCACCCCTCAGCACGACACCCTATACTGCCCAAACACCACTGCACTGCCCTAAACCCTGAAACACCACCCCCAGCACGACCCCCTACACTGCCCGAACACCACTGCACTGCCCTAAACCCTGAAACACCACCCCCCTGCACGACCTCCTACACTGCCGGAACACCACTGCACTGCCCTAAACCCTGAAACACCACCCCCAGCACGACCCCCTACACTGCCCGAACACCACTGCACTGCCCTAAACCCTGAAATATCAACCCCAGCAAGACCCCCTACACTGCCTGAACACCACTGCCCTAAACCCTTAAACACCACCCCCTACACTGCACGAACACCACTGCACTGCCCTAAACCCTGAAACACCACCTCCAGCAAAGCCCCCTACACTGCCTGAACACCATTGCTCTGCCCTAAATCCTGAAACACTAGACCCAGCATGACCCCCTACACTGCCCAAACACCACTGCACTGCCCTAAACCCTGAAACACCACCCCCAGCACGACCCCCTACACTGCCCGAACACCACTGCACTGCCCTAAACCCTGAAACACCAGCTCCAGCAAGACCCCTACACTGCCCGAACACCACTGCACTGCCCTAGACTCTGAAACACCAGCCCCAGCAAGACCCCCTACACTGCCCGAACACCACTGCACTGCCCTAAACCCTGAAACACCAGCCCCAGCATGACCCCCTACACTGCCCGAACACCACTGCACTGCCCTAAACCCTGAAACACCAGCCCCAGCACGACCACCTACACTGCCCGAACACCACTGCACTGCCCTAAACCCTGAAACACCAGCCACAGCACAACCCCCTACACTGCCCGAACACCACTGCACTGCCCTAAACCCTGAAACACCAGCCCCAGCATGACCCCCTACACTGCCCGAACACCACTGTACTGCCCTAAACCCTGAAACACCAGCCCCAGCACGACCCCCTACACTGCCCGAACACCACTGCACTGCCCTAAACCCTGAAACACCACCCCTGCATGACCCCTACACTGCCCGAACACCACTGCACTGCACTAAACCCTGAAACACCACCCCCTGCAGCACCCCCTACACTGCCCGAACACCACTGCACTGCCCTAAACCCTGAAACACCACCCCCTGCACCGCCCCCTACACTGCCCGAACACCACTGCACTGCCCTAAACCCTGAAACATCACCCCCTGCACCGCCCCCTACACTGCCCGAACACCACTGCACTGCCCCAAACCCTGAAACACCACCCCCAGCACGACCCCCTACCATGCCCGAACACCACTGCCCTAAACCCTGAAACACCACCCCCTGCACAACCCCCTACACTGCCCGAACACCACTGCACTGCCCTAAACCCTGAAACACCACCCCCTACACTGCCCGAACACCACTGCACTGCCCTAAACCCTGAAACACCACCCCCAGCACGACCCCCTACACTGCCCGAACACCACTGCACTGCCCTAAACCCTAAAACACCACCCCCAGCATTACCCCCTACACTGCCCAAACATCACTGTACTACCCTAAACCCTAGAACACTACCCCCAGCACGACCCCCTACACTACCCGAACACCACTGCACTACCCTAAACCCTAAAATACTATCCCCAGCACAACCCCTACACTACCCGAACACGACTGCACTGCCCTAAACCCTCAAACACTCCCCCAGCACGACCCCTACACTACCCGAACACCACTGCACTGCCCTAAACCCTAAAACACTCCCCAGCACGACCCCTACACTACCCAAACACCACTGCACTGCCCTAAACCCTAAAATACTACCCCCAGCACAACCCCCTACACTACCCGAACACGACTGCACTGCCCTAAACCCTCAAACACTCCCCCAGCATGACCCCTCACACTACCCGAAAACCACTGCACTGCCCTAAACCCTAAAACACCACCCCCAGCACGACCCCCTACACTGCCCGAACACCACTGCACTGCCCTAAACCCTAAAACACCACCCCCAGCATTACCCCCTACACTGCCCAAACACCACTGTACTACCCTAAACCCTAGAACACTACCCCCAGCACGACCCCCTACACTACCCGAACACCACTGCACTACCCTAAACCCTAAAATACTACCCCCAGCACAACCCCTACACTACCCGAACACGACTGCACTGCCCTAAACCCTCAAACACTCCCCCCTGCACGACCCCCTACACTACCCGAACACCACTGCACTGCCCTAAACCCTAAAACACCACCCCCAGCAAGACCCCCTACACTGCCCGAACACCACTGCCCTAAACCCTGAAACACCACCCCCAGCAAGACCCCTACACTGCCCGAACACCACTGCACTGCCCTAAACCCTGAAACACCAGCCCCAGCACGACCCCTACACTGCCCGAACACCACTGCACTGCCCTAAACCCTGAAACACCACCCCTGCACGACCCCATACACTGCCCGAACACCACTGCACTGCCCTAAACCCTGAAACACCACCCCCAGCACGACCCCCTACACTGCCCGAACACCACTGCACTGCCCTAAACCCCGAAACACTACCCCCAGCAAGACCCCCTACACTGCCCGAACACCACTGCCCTAAACCCTGAAACACCACCCCCAGCAAGACCCCCTACACTGCCCGTACACCACTGCACTGCCCTAAACCCTGAAACACCACCCCCAGCACGACCCCCTACACTGCCCAAACACCACTGCACTGCCCTAAACCCTGAACACCGCCCCCAGCACGACCCCCTACACTGCCCGAA
Organism: Calotriton arnoldi; assembly: GCA_963921515.1. NCBI lineage: Eukaryota > Metazoa > Chordata > Amphibia > Caudata > Salamandridae > Calotriton > Calotriton arnoldi. The sequence goes on along the minus strand of CAWUFW010022430.1, from coordinate 76,681 downwards.
CACCACTGCACTGCCCTAAACCATGAAACACCAGCCCCAGCACGACCCCCTACACTGCCCGAACACCACTGCACTGCCCTAAACCCTGAAACACCACCCCCAGCACGACCCCCTACACTGTCCGAACACCACTGCACTGCCCTAAACCCTGAAACACCAGCCCCAGCACAACCCCGTACACTGCCCAAACACCACTGCATTGCCCTAAACCCTGAAACACCACCCCCAGCAAGACCCCCTACACTGCCCGAACACCACTGCACTGCCCTAAACCCTGAAACACCACCCCTGCACGACCCCCTACACTGCCCAAACACCACTGCACTGCCCTAAACCCTGAAACACCACCCCTGCACGACCCCCTACACTGCCCGAACACCACTGCACTGCCCTAAACCCTGAAACACCACCCCTCAGCACGACACCCTACACTGCCCGAACACCACTGCACTGCCCTAAACCCTGAAACACCACCCCCAGCACGACCCCCTACACTGCCCGAACACCACTGCACTGCCCTAAACCCTGAAACACCACCCCTGCATGACCTCCTACACTGCCGGAACACCACTGCACTGCCCTAAACCCTGAAACACCACCCCCAGCACGACCCCCTACACTGCCCGAACACCACTGCACTGCCCTAAACCCTGAAACATCAACCCCAGCAAGACCCCCTACACTGCCTGAACACCACTGCCCTAAACCCTGAAACACCACCCCCTACACTGCACGAACACCACTGCACTGCCCTAAACCCTGAAACACCACCTCCAGCAAAGCCCCTACACTGCCTGAACACCATTGCTCTGCCCTAAATCCTGAAACACTAGCCCCAGCATGACCCCCTGCACTGCCCAAACACCACTGCACTGCCCTAAACCCTGAAACACCACCCCCAGCACGACCCCCTACACTGCCCGAACACCACTGCACTGCCCTAAACCCTGAAACACCAGCCCCAGCAAGACCCCTACACTGCCCGAACACCACTGCACTGCCCTAGACTCTGAAACACCAGCCCCAGCAAGACCCCTACACAGCCCGAACACCACTGCACTGCCCTAAACCCTGAAACACCAGCCCCAGCATGACCCCCTACACTGCCCGAACACCACTGCACTACCCTAAACCCTGAAACACCAGCCCCAGCACGACCACCTACACTGCCCGAACACCACTGCACTGCCCTAAACCCTGAAACACCAGCCACAGCACGACCCCCTACACTGCCCGAACACCACTGCACTGCCCTAAACCCTGAAACACCAGCCCCAGCACGACCCCCTACACTGCCCGAACACCACTGTACTGCCCTAAACCCTGAAACACCAGCCACAGCACGACCCTCTACACTGCCCGAACACCACTGCACTGCCCTAAACCCTGAAACACCACCCCCTGCATGACCCCCTACACTGCCCGAACACCACTGCACTGCCCTAAACCCTGAAACACCACCCCCTGCAGCACCCCCTACACTGCCCGAACACCACTGCACTGCCCTAAACCCTGAAACACCACCCCCTGCACCACCCCCTACACTGCCCGAACACCACTGCACTGCCCGAAACCCTGAAACACCACCCCCTGCACCGCCCCCTACACTGCCCGAACACCACTGCACTGCCCCAAACCCTGAAACACCACCCCCAGCACGACCCCCTACACTGCCCGAACACCACTGCCCTAAACCCTGAAACACCACCCCCTGCACGACCCCCTACACTGCCCGAACACCACTGCACTGCCCTAAACCCTGAAACACCACCCCCTACACTGCCCGAACACCACTGCACTGCCCTAAACCCTGAAACACCACCCCCAGCACGACCCCCTACACTGCCCGAACACCACTGCACTGCCCTAAACCCTAAAACACCACCCCCAGCATTACCCCCTACACTGCCCAAACACCACTGTACTACCCTAAACCCTAGAACACTACCCCCAGCACGACCCCCCTACACTACCTGAACACCACTGCACTACCCTAAACCCTAAAATACTACCCCCAGCACAACCCCCTACACTACCCGAACACGACTGCACTGTCCTAAACCCTCAAACACTCCCCCAGCACGACCCCCTACACTACCCGAACACCACTGCACTGCCCTAAACCCTAAAACACTCCCCCAGCACGACCCCCTACACTACCCGAACACCACTTCACTGCCCTAAACCCTAAAACACTCCCCCAGCACGACCCCCTACACTACCCAAACACCACTGCACTGCCCTAAACCCTAAAACACTACCCCCGCATGACCCCCTACACTACCCAAACACCAATGCACTACCCTAATCCCTAAAACACTACCCCCGAATGACCCCTACACTACCCTAAACCCTAAAACACTACCCCCGCATGACTCCCTACACTACCCAAAGACCACTGCACTACCCTAAACCCTAAAACACGACCTCCTACACTACACAAACACCACTGCACTACCCTAAACCCTAAAACACTACCCCCTACACTACACAAACACCACTGCACTACCCTAAACCCTAAAACACTACCCCCAGCAGTACCCCTACACTACCCAAACACCACTGCACTAACCTAAACCCTAAAACACTACCCCCAGCAGTACCCCTACACTACCCAAATACCACTGCACTACTCTAAATCACTACCCCCAGCACGACCCCCTACACTACCCAAACACCACTGCACTACCCTAAACCCTAAAACACTACCCCCAGCATGACCCCCTACACTACACAAACACCACTGCACTACCCTAATCCCTAAAACACTCCCCCCAGCACGACTCCCTACACTACCCAAACACCACTGCACTACCCAAAACCCTAAATCTACCCCCAGCATGACCCCCTACACTACACAAACACCACTGCACTACCCTAAACCCTAAAACACTACCCCCAGCACGACCCTCTTCACTACCTAAACACAACTGCACAATTTGTTACAGGCGTTGCAACGCAGGCCTCTGGTGCTTACTGGAAGTACCTAGTGGGCTAGTTTGGCCCCAGGGACCCTCAGGATTCAAGGTGACCTAATCCCCAAACTTAAAACGCACCACGGGGCGCATTTGCACAGTGGTGAAGGGAGGGGACGGGGCCTCAGGTGACATGTGCGCAAACACGCCCTGTGGTGCGTTTTAAGTTGGGGAATTAATTCCCTTGAATCCTGAGGGACCCTGGGGGCCAACTAGCCCACCAGGTACCTTCAGTAAGCACAACAGAGTTGCGTTGCAGAGAGGTGAAAAAGGTGCGTGGCCTCGGAACGCCTCTCTGCAACTCAGCTCTGTGGTCCTAACTGTAGGTACCTGGGGGCTAGTTGGGCCCCATGGACCCTCAGAATTCAAGGGACTTAATCCCGCAACTTAAAATGCGCCACGGGGTGCGTTTGCACACATGTCACCTCAGGCCCCCTCCCTTCACCACTGTGCAAACGCGCCCTGTAGCTGCGTTTTAAGAGGTAGTTTTAATCCCCCTGCCCTATTATGTACTAGGGACTTGCAGAGGAGGTCATGCTAATCACAGGGGTACCCCAACGCATAGTGTTCCCTAGTGTATTTAGGTGTTTTCACTGTATTCTAAGTGTCTTTTAGCATAGCACTGGCCCTGGTTAGTCAGAGTCAGTTACCACCAGTACCCGTCTGAAAAAGTTGTGGGCACAGGATGATTTTGCAACAAGGCCTCTTTCTGCTCCTCTGTTGGTTCTTTCTGCACATCTTTTGCTTCTTTCTGTGCGTTTTTTCTTCTTTCTTCACATGTCCTACCTCTGTAGGCATAGTTAGAAACTAGCATTTAAAAAACCTTTGAAATTCACTTAAAAATCATAGGTTTCAGGCACGTTATAGTTAGAAATTAGCATTTAAAAACCTTTGAAATTCACTGAAAAAACCATAGGTTTCAGACACGTTATAGTTAGAAATTAGCATTTAAAAAACCTTTGAAATTCACTGAAAAAACCATAGGTTTTAGGGACAGTTATAGTTAGTTGGACATTTCACTCGTACAAAACCATAGAAATTCCCCCGTTATAGTTAGTTCAGCTAACTATAACTCGCGCCCCGCAATGCACTGCTGATGACGTCACATATTACATCACTCATGACATGGTCAGTGACATCACTGATGACATCTCAAATGACATCACTGATGACATCATCCATGTGATAATTTCATGCATCTTCTCACACCCTAATATAACTTTTGATACACCCACTCTAAATTACAGACTGCCATTCTCAAAACCATAGACACTCCAACACCAAAAACTACATACCCACTCACTGATTCTTAGGTCTACACACACATCCACTCACTCACCCGTACAGTCACTCATACTTAGTCACTCAGTACAGGACTATCATATGCACTCATACACCTATATAAACACTCACACACCGCCACTCATCCATAGAGGTACTCACACACCTAGTCAGTCATGCAAAAACTTAATCACACACCCATTTACTCACCTATACAGTTATACACACACCAGCTCACTTACTCATACAAATACTAGCACATTCTTACACTCTTATACAATCACAGATACAAGTACACACTCATCCATACAGCCACTCTCACAATCACACACTCTCACTTATAGCCATTTATATACTCCAACACACATATATACTGCCTTTCACATATGTAGTTACTCACACATGTACCACTGAGATATACATTCAATCACTAACCCACCCATACACACACTCACCCACCCATACAGTCCATCACAGATGCACTCTTGAAACCATGCACCCAGTGAATCACCAACTCACACATCTATGCACAGAGTCACACACACCCCACCCACACAAACACTCAGGCACCCATACAGATACTCAGACAATCAATCAATAACCCATGTAGACACTCATGTAGCTATTCAGAAAGCCATGCAGCCGCTTACAAACCAACAGACAGACGGATACAGACATTCACACAGTTTAGTCACTAACCCATGCATTCAGTAAGATACATTTAATCACTCACTTGTAGTCAGTCACTCACGTACTAAATCATCCATTTAGACACTTATACACCCACTCATTCTTCAAATCGCCTTTCCCTATATATATTAAACATATTTAAACTTTACAGAAACACACAGTCACTGGATGATGTCATCAGTGATGTCATTTGAGATGTCATCAGTGATGTCATCAGTGATGTCACTGACCATGTCATGAGTGATGTAATATGTAATGTCATCAGCAGTGCATTGCGGGGCGCGAGTTATAGTTAGCTGAACTAACTATAACGGGGGAATTTCTATGGTTTTGTACGAGTGAAATGTCCAACTAACTATAACTGTCCCTAAAACCTATGGTTTTTTCAGTGAATTTCAAAGGTTTTTTAAATGCTAATTTCTAACTATAACGTGTCTGAAACCTATGGTTTTTTCAGTGAATATATATATATATATATATTGATAAACAAAGCATCCTCGATTGAAGAAGCACTCTAACACAGATTCTTAGTTTTGACAAACCGGCATTTCTTCACTCAGATATTGTCTGCCTTACGCGTTTCGAAGCCACAAGCCTCTTGATCACAGGCAATTCAGTGAAACAGCGCAGAGAAACGAAAGAGGCACTTTCCTCAGCATGTAATTTATTTCACACTCCAATGAGCAACAGGTGAGTCCAGCCTATGCTGCATGCTGGGAAATGTAGTACAGAATTGTTGTCCTTTAGTGGAATTTACAGTGCTTCAAACATATTATTACCTTAGTAGGTCCTGCGCTTTCACACCCAATTAATTTATTGTTTAAGCCCTCCGGTGGGCCTCTGAGATGAGAGATGCCCCGTTATTGTGCCATCTGATGTCAAAACCTCCATTCATTCAAACCACACACAGATGTCAAAACATACTTTAAAAATCTGTTCAGAGCATTGGTTAAGTTTATAAACCCAGTAAGTCTGGTAAAAAATTGAAACATACACATTTGCTACATTTAAGTTGTCTATTCTAAGGTACTAGTGGTGAGTTTCAGAATCGATAATGCTACATAAGTATGTGTAGTTTACATACCACAAGTAGTATATTACAAGTATTCATCACAAGAGTATTTTTAATATAAAATAAGAATGTCACCTCTGCCTCAGGACCACCACCTATTCTTTCCAGGCTTGCAGAATTAATGATGATGCACAGAATTTTCTGCAATGGCTCGGGAGTTAATTCAGGTGCAGAACCTCCACCATTTTTTCATGGAAGCTCTCGGTCCACAACTGGTGTTACTACTGGGCTTATTTGGTACTTTTCAGTGTGCGGAAAATCCGATACTGCGGATACTTTGTAATTCCATGCTACATTTACTGGTTCCGGACTTACCATCTGTTTTACACCTAACTCGGAATGTGGACCTACGTGGGGAGTCCTTTTTGAAGGGAGACATGCTATCTCTCCTCAGAAGGAACATTCCTAGGTCGAGCCTACCGGCAGCGCAAATGCGCTGCTCGCTCTGCGAGGCATGCTGTAGTAGAGTATGCTCTGGAAGCCCCGCTCACTCTCCGCCCATATTTTTAATTGGCTTGTGTCATTGTCCTTCGTAAATGCTGGCTTCCGATTCATTATTAGGCTTGTTAGTCCCTCCTTGGTACCGCCTTGTCTGCATTTGTTACCTCCCATAACAACTGGACCTTTTACTTGGCTCGTTGTACGGTCTGCTTTATCTAGTGGGTGAGCACTATTTTGTTTATTGACACTGACGGGGACAATGGCGGCTGCTTTTTTGTATTTGTAGCGCGCCCACACAGGACAATGGCAGCCACTTTTCTTATAAAGCGCTATGCCGCTCTAACTTGCATGCTGAGCGCGGTACCCGATATAGGGACACCACGCTCAGTTTCAAATCTTATTTTTAAACTTTCATGTTGAGCGCGGCGTCCGCTTCAGGGGCACCACGCTCTGTTTCATTTTTGTAATATTTTTTTAAATCATTAACACTGAGCGCGGCGCCTGCTTCAGAGATACCGTGCTCTGTTTCCTTTTTAAAAACTTTAGCACTGAGTGCAGCGCCCGCTTCAGGGACACCGCGCTCTGTTTCTTTTTTTTTTTTTAATTTAACACTGAGCGCGGCACTCGCTTAACGGACACCGTGCTCTGCAATAGGTATCGCTTTTGCAAAAGTTTAAACTATTGGTATTGTAAATGACAATGCCAATTAATATTATAAAAGTCATTGCCATTTACAATGCCAATAGCTCAAAATCAAGCAATTGCGAGACCTATTGCACTGTAAATGCTTGTTATTTTTACAGTCTTTCATAAAGGACTTTCTTTTCCTGGACTCTGAGAGAAATTCATCATTAATTCATCTTGGATCTCAAAAGAATTTTCTTGTGAAAAAAGTATATCTCTGCTGCTACCCCTGCAGGCTGGGTCTGTGCCTTTGGGACTTTTGTTTCCAATATCCTACAATAGCTCTCATGGAAACCGACACTGTGGACTGTACAGAATTATTTTTAATGTCTTAAATTGCGCTTAGAATTTTCCTCATTGGCATGTACGTCAGCTTCTATTTCCTGCTGGTGATGTAAATGTACTGGAGCAGACATTGTAAAAATCGATACTTTCATCACTAGTGACTTGGAAGTCTATTATGTTAGTGGACTATCGAGGAACAATAAAAGTTATTGTATATATGGCCCACCCCTTTGTAGGTTGGAACAGGGAGGGAGGGAGTCGTCAAGGGCTCGAGGTGAGAGTTGGTTCTTTCAAAGTAAGAGCAGCGCGCCCTTCCAGTGAAATGCCTCAGCATCTGTAAAGCTGCGCAAAAGGGGGGTTTGGGGGGCGGCCGAACCCGGTGAGGTCTGCCCCCCTGGGCAGATTGGGAGGGGGAGGGGCTGGCCGATTAGCGGGCATTTTGCACGTTGGGCTATTTTTGGGAATAGCCCAATTGTAGCCCAATAGTATTAAATTGGGGCTCTGTCCGCTCCCAGCCACCATTTTAGGTTTGGTGACCTGGTGGCTGGGAGCGGTGTGTCGTAGCTGGAATTTTTTGGGAGGTAGCGTCTTTGTAGGCAGGCATTGCGTGGTGGGATTCATAGTTAGGAGTATTTAGACAGGTCATTAAGATGGCAGGAGAGGATTACCGCGTCTTGGAGGCGGTCCGGCTCCTGAGCGAGGCTGGGCGGCTGGACCTGCTGCTACCGGAGGCCGCCGGGAGTGCGCGCCCCTGAGGCGCGCTTCCGCAGGGGTTGCAGCCGCCGTTGCGGCCTGCACGTCCCCTAAGAGGGCAAGGAGGCAGGAGGTGGAAGAGCGGGGACGCTCTTATGCTAGAAGAGCGGCCCGATGACTGGCGCCGAACCGGAGCCTCGCGTCAGCGTGGAGGCTCTGGCGAAGGTGCGGGGGGCGGGGCCTGCCGGAACAGCATGTCACGCGTCTCTCCGGCCGGGTTCCTGAATGGCAGCCAGCATCTGGGAGGGAGCGGGCGGAATGCGCTTGAGGCCTCCGGCATGGGGGTATGAGCAAGATCAGGGAGGGGGGGGGAAGAAAAAGGGAGCGGGCAGCAACACGAAGGAGGTCCCCAGTGGGAGTGAGCTGGGGACTGGGCCTGGGGCACGTGTAGGCTCTGCAGGGTGTGACCCTCCAGGCCAGAGGGCAGACAGAATTGAGGTGGAGGGTTCTACTGGGCAGGGGGGCCGGGACTGGGCCCAAGGGGTTGAAGGGGAGGGGGGAATGGGGGACAGAAGCATATGGGAGAGAGAGGCCCCCATAGGGGCAGAGAAGGGTGCCTTGGGTCCGAGGGTAAATTAGTGGAGGGGGGGAGGGACTCAACACCTTGATAGCTGTGGAGGAGGGGGACAGCCTGCCCGGCGGGCTGGACCCAGCAGAGGGTAGCCAGGACTGGGAGGGCCTAGACATTTTCAAGTCTTGGGAGGAAGAGGTGAGGGGTTTAGACAGGGTGGGGCAGGTAGTCGCCTACATGGTGCAGGGAGGGTCTTTGGGCCTGGAGGCTAAAGGGATGTGGCAGAGGAGTCAGGGGGGCGACAGGAGGGAGGGGTTGGGTCACGGCAGGGTTTCTTTGGGTTTGGGTGCTGGCCCCAGCTGGGCACAGGCGGGGAGGTCGGGGGGCTTGAATGGAGTGAGGATGAGGAGGAGGGGATTAGTGGGGGGGAGGCAGTAGATTTAAGTAGGGTATGGCGAGGGTGGGCAGCGTGTACTTTGGGGGTAGGTAGGAAGAGGAGTTGGGGCGTAAGAGATGGGGAAGGTAGGCCCAGCACACCAGACCAGTCCTTTTTATTGCAGGTAGAGGATCCGCAACAGGGGACAGACTTGGCAGAGCTGGGAGCGGCTCAGAGGCGCCGAGGAGAAGGGAGGGTGGAGCCTCGCGGCGTGCCCAGTACGGCGTGGGATCTCGACGCGGCTGGCAGAAGTAGGCCCCGAGCGGTCTTGCTGGCCCCAACACCCGACGGACCTCGGCGGTCCGCAGGGCAACAAGGACTCTGGTATACGCCTTTCACGGGTGCTAGTGGATATAGGAGGGTGCAGTCTGCACCTCCGGTGGAGCGGAAATGGGGGCATTTTGGGCAACAGAATGTTTGTCGGGAGGGACAGGAAGAATTAGATTATGACGAGGACAGCCTGGAAGAGGGCAAGTTAAGAGAGGTTGAAGAAGGGGGTGAGGGGGGCTGAGTAATGTGTCTGCTAGTGTGTTACAGGAGGCACGACGGCCAGCAGAGCCTGCGGGGCGGACGTCCAGAGTGGCTCAGACTATGGCTCCCATGGCAAGGCGGACTGCAGCACAACGGGCACCCTCCTTGGAGCCAGGTAAAACATGGGAAAGAGGGGAGAAGCCAAAGATGGTGTCGGGGGGGATTTGTGGGGGGGAAGGGGTAGGGAGGGAGGAGGGGAGGATGCGGAAAGGCAAGTATGTATTGGACATTGGGGTGGGCACAGACGACGCGGGTAAGTCGCCTGCGAATGCGTTAGAGGACACTAAGGTGAAGGGGTCGGGCGACGCAGGGGAGAAGAGTGCGGCAGAGACGAAAGATAAATTAGAAAGCAAAGAGTTAAAAATTAAAAAATTGCCTTATATGGGGGTGACCAAACCGCTGGGCGCACACTTAATGTTGGCAACTAAAGAGAGGATCTGGAAAGGTGAGTATGTGGAGATGCTCAAATTGCTACACAGGGAAGTGCGCACGAAGGAGGGTTCGAAGGAGGAAGAGTACGAATTGGCCAAGAGGCCACTGGTGCCACTCACCATTGAGAATTGGACAGCGGCTTTCTGAATATACGCAAGTGTGTATTGCGAAAAGTATCCGGAACGTTGCGTTACCCTGTTTAAATACATGGACGTGATCAGGAAGGCACAGATCACAGGGGGTATGCATGGGCACAATACAATGAGGAATTTCGGGCACGCATGGCTTGTGACACTGAAGCAAAGTGGGGAGAGTTAGACACAGATCTTTGGCAGCATACAATGGCCCCCATTGGGAAAACAATTTTCACGGCCAGCGGGCTACCTATAGTTTATCGGCCCTTTCAGGGGAAGCCCACCCGGGAAGGGGTGGGAGGAACAGGCAGAGGGCAGACAGGTTTGGGGGGGGGCATGCTGGGACTTCAATAAAGGGGTGTGCACTCTGGAGTTTTGTAAGTTCAGGCATGACTGCTCAAAATGTGGAGGCAGGCACGCTCTGGTCAATTGCTTTGGGGGAGGGCCAGGTCAGCAGCAAGGGGGCCAACAGTGGAAGCAAGGGGGTTTTGTGCAGGCGGGCAGCAGCAGCTGCCTTTCACAGGAGGAAGGGGGGCTAAGGGGGCTGGGCCAAAGGGCTCATACACCGGTTAGGGCAGACAAGCTAGAGGCAGCCTTACAGGGTTATGGCAACCAGAAGGCTGCTCGGATTTTGCGAGAAGGGTTTCGGCAGGGTTTTCGACTGGGATATGAGGGACCTAGGGTCAGGAGGTGGGCGGACAATTTGCAATCGGCGAATGAACACCCCAGTATAGTGCAGGGCAAGTTGGATAAAGAAGTGTGCGAGGGTCGCATGGCGGGCCCATTTGAGGACTGGCCTTTGAAAAATTTGATTGCTTCTCCCATTGGGGTTGTTCCAAAGAAGGAACAAGGTCAGTTCCGCCTAATTCAACATTTGTCATGGCCAGAAGGGAGCTTGGTGAACGATTTCATCGATGAAAGGGAGGCTACGGTGTCATATTTGTCAGTTGACGTGGCCATGTCACTTGTGATGACCGCGGGCGCAACGGCAAAAATGGCAAAATGCGACATAAAATCAGCTTTCCGTTTGCTTCCAGTCCACCCGGATGATTGGGATCTCCTGGGTATCCATTTCAGCGGGAAATGGTACGTGGACAAGGCATTACCGATGGGCTGCTCTATGACATGCGCATTATTTAAGTGTTTTAGCACGTTTCTCCAGTGGCTGTTTTCTAGGCGCACGGGTCACCAGTTGGTGACACATTACCTGGATGACTTCTTTTTTGTGGGCACCTCAGACTCCACGGAGTGCCAGGCAGCTCTGGACAGCTTTAAAGAGATCATGAGGGAGCTAGGGGTGCCTTTGGCACCGGAAAAGACGATGGGGCCCAGCACAGCTCTTTCCTTTTTGGGGATTGAACTAGACTCACAAGTGATGCAGGCGTGCCTGCCGGATGACAAAAAGCAACAAATGCTGGGGCTGCTGACAGCAATGCTAGCGAGGGACAAGGTCACAGTGAGGGAGATTCAGGTGTTGAAGGAACATCTCAATTTTGCGTGCTGGGTAGTGAGAGTAGGGAGGACATTTTGTAGAAGACTAGGCAGGGCACTCACAGGACAGAGACCACCACACCACCATGTACGCCTCTCAGCAGGGGTGAAGGAAAACTTGAGGATGTGGAAGTTTTTCTTACAGGAATTCAATGGCATCCCTTTGGCAAGGGAGGGTGACATGGTTTGGGACGTACAAATCTTTTCGGACGCGGCAGGCAGCAAAGGCTTTGGCCTTTATTGGCAAGGAAAGTTGTGCGCAGAGCAGTGGCCAGCAGAATGGGGAGGAGGGGGTAGGAGTATTGCATTTTTGGAGTTCTTTACCCTAGTAGTGGCAGTGACATTGTGGGGGGAACAGTTGGCGCATAAGAAAGTGACTTTCAGGATTGACAACATGGCAGTTGTGGAGATTGTAAACCGCCAGTCTGCCAGGGACGAACAGGTGTTGAAATTGCTGAGAGTGTTCGTTTTGGGCTGTTTGCGCCATGATATAGCGTTTAGAGCGCTGCATGTGCCAGGGGTGGACAATGACATAGCGGATGCTTTGTCTCGTTCACAGTGGGGGAGATTCCGTGGGCTAGCCAAGGACGCAGACAGGACTCCGACCCCCATGCCGCGGCAGTTGTGGTACGTAGGCAACACAGGATGCTACAACTGGTGGTAGGGTCCCTGGCACAATCCACGAGGGTAGCATATAGCTTAGCTTGGGGGGAGTTTCTGCTCTCGGGAGCCCAGTGGCGTTCCACAATGGAGCTTAGAAGGGAGGATGTGATTCAATTTATTCTGGACTTGATTGACAAGGGGCTATCTAGGGTGACGATCACGGCTAAGTTGGCAGGAATAGCATTTGTAGGGAAATTGTTATGGGGTTACGCACCATCCGCCGGGGAGATAGGCACCCGGATGCTGGAGGGGTGGGCTAGAGAGCAGGGTCAGGTGGGTCGGGCTAGAAAACCGCTGTCTTGGAACTTGCTGGGCAGGGTGATACAGGTATTGCCAACAGTATGCTTGGACGAATATGAGGCGAGTCTTTTTTCCACGGTGATGGTATGGATGTTTTTTGGGGCTTTTCGGGTATCAGAGTTGTTAGGCCCGAGGTAGGGGTGGAATTGAGTGGGAAGATGTGGTACAGTGTCACGACAGAGTGTGCATAAGGCTATGTAAGTCAAAGACGGATCAGAGGGGCGCGGGTAAATGGGTGTCGCTTAAGATTTTGGACCCACAGTTGGCTTGCCCTTGCAGGTGGGAGAAGAAGTGGAGGGCCCTATCTAGATCGCAGGCTGGGTTGGTCTTTTTGCATGCGAATGGAAGTAGGGTTACGGCGTTTCAACTATTGGCAGTCCTGCGGAAGGCGCTCACAGTGTTGGGCATCGATGGTAGGGATTTTGGGACTCATTCGTTCAGGTTTGGGGTGGCATCGGAAGCGAATAAGAGGGGGTGGGGGCGGGGGGACATTATGAGGTTGGGGAGATGGTCCTCGGATTGTTACAGGCGATACGTTCGCAGCGCAGACAGGGGGGTTTAGCGCAGTGGTTTTTTCTTCCTCATGTTCACGCAGTATTTCTTGTTTCAGGTTCTGTGGCTGGCCCCCTCGCCAGAGAGATGTCCATTTGGATAGTGGGGCATTCATTTGTGAAGTGGGCCCAGGTCCAGGCCCGCACCAGTTACTTTGGAGAGAATTTGGGTTTTAATAAAGATCTGTTTGAAGTGTCTTGGAAGGGAAGAGGGGGCATGCTCTGGAAGGAGCTTTTACAGTCTCTGAATGGTTTGTTGGTGGCTGGTAGGTGCCCCGACATCTTGTTGCTTCATTTAGGGGAGAACAACATGGTAAGGGAGAAGGGGATAGTCTTAATGAGGAGCATGAAAAGGGATCTGGCCCTGATAAGACTGCAGTGGTCCGGGTGCTCTGTCATTTGGACAGAGTTTGTTCCCCGCAGAGTATGGAGAGGGGCAGTTAACCCCGGGGCAGTGGACAGGGCCAGGAGGAAACTCAATACGGAAATGGTTCGTTTCTGCAGGGAACTTGGGTTTGGGAGGATTGCTCATAAAGAAATCAGATTTGACGCAGTAGAATTTTTCAGGGGTGATGGTGTTCATCTGTCACGTATGGGCATGGATTTATATTTACTGGAAATCAGAGAGGTACTAGCCAGGGTGTTGAATGTACAGGGTTGCTAAAGACTAAATTCCTAGGTTGAAGGGGGGCAGCAAAAAGGGGAGGCGGCATCTCCGCCTACGCTCCCGCTTTTTACTGGGTGGCGGGGTTGTTAAAAGTTGGCTAGGATTGGCAGAAGTTTTTGGTTAAGTGTTGGAAGTTTGAGAGCAGGGACAGGGAAAGGGTAGGCAGGTAGGCTAAGTTTAGAGTAGATGTTTGGTAGTTACAGTTGCAGAAAGGCAGGTAGGGGTTTGGATTTCATTGGAAGGCAGGATTTGTAATTGCAATAATGTGTAATGTGGTTGTTATGTAATGTTATTATGTTATCGGCAGGGTGGGGGATTTGATGAGGGGATCGTAGGGGCGGGGGGGGGAAACAAGGGATCAGTTATTCGATGTATAGTGAGGTTTTAGTTTTGTAAGGCAGTGGCCAGTGTTTTTATTGTGATATGCACCTGTTTCAATAAAGCAGCCTTTTACACACACAAATTTGGTCTCGGTTTGGCTTGACCCCCTCCCTCCCAAGGGGGGTTTGGGGGGCGGCCGAACCCGGTGAGGTCTGCCCCCCGGGCAGATTTGGAGGGGGAGGGGCTGGCCAATTAGTGGCCATTTTGCACGTTGGGCTATTTTTGGGAATAGCCCAATTGTAGCCCAATAGTATTAAATTGGGGCTCTGTCCGCTCCTAGCCACCATTTTAGGTTTGGTGACCTGGTGGCTGGGAGTGGTGTGTCGTAGCTGGAATTTTTTTGCCCTCCCTCCCACCCTAAATTATGGTGCTATGGGATTTTCTTCAGTTGGGGGTTTAGCGGCTTAAGTTAGGGCTACGTTTGTTGAGACAGGTGCATAGGGTTATGCTAATTGTATACGTGTCGCTTGGGACAGGTGCAAGCGGGGTTGTTAAAAGTTGGCCAGGATTGGCAGAAGTTTTTGGTTAAGTGTTGGAAGTTTGTGAGCAGGGACAGGGAAAGGGTAGGCAGGTAGGCTAAGTTTAGAGTAGATGTTTGGTAGTTACAGTTGCAGAAAGGCAGGTAGGGGTTTGGGTTTCATTGGAAGGCAGGATTTATAATTACAATAATGTGTAATGTGGTTGTTATGTAATGTTATTATGTTATCGGCAGGGTGGGGGATTTGATGAGGGGATCGTAGGGGCGGGGGGGGAAACAAGGGATCAGTTATTCGATGTATAGTGAGGTTTTAGTTTTGTAAGGCAGTGGCCAGTGTTTTTATTGTGATATGCACCTGTTTCAATAAAGCGGCCTTTTACACACACAAATTTAGTCTCGGTTTGGCTTGACCCCCTCCCTCCCAAGAGGGGTTTTGGGGGGTGGCCGAACCCGGTGAGGTCTGCCCCCCGGGCAGATTGGGAGGGGGAGGGGCTGGCCGATTAGCGGCCATTTTGCACGTTGGGCTATTTTTGGGAATAGCCCAATTGTAGCCCAATAGTATTAAATTGGGGCTCTGTCCTCTCCTAGCCACCATTTTAGGTTTGGTGACCTGGTGGCTGGGAGCGGTGTGTCGTTGCTGGAATTTTTTGGCCCTCCCTCCCACCCTAAATTATGGTGCTATGGGATTTTCTTCAGTTGGGGGTTTAGCGGCTTAAGTTAGGGCTAGGTTTGCTGAGACAGGTGCATAGGGTTATGCTAATTGTATACGTGTTACTTAGGACAGGTGCAAGCGGGGTTGTTAAAAGTTGGCCAGGATTGGCAGAAGTTTTTGGTTAAGTGTTGGAAGTTTGTGAGCAGGGACAGGGAAAGGGTAGGCAGGTAGGCTAAGTTTAGAGTAGATGTTTGGTAGTTACAGTTGCAGAAAGGCAGGTAGGGGTTTGGGTTTCATTGGAAGGCAGGATTTGAAATTGCAATAATGTGTAATGTGGTTGTTATGTAATGTTATTATGTTATCGGCAGGGTGGGGGATTTGATGAAGGGATCGTAGGGGCGGGGGGGGGGAACAGGGGATCAGTTATTCGATGTATAGTGAGGTTTTAGTTTTGTAAGGCAGTGGCCAGTGTTTTTATTGTAATATGCACCTGTTTTAATAAAGCGGCCTTTTACACACACAAATTTGGTCTCGGTTTGGCTTGACCCCCTCCCTCCCAAGACGGAGAAAGAGGACAAACGCTGTGCTCCTGAGCTCTAAGGTTGAACGTTCTGACCGGAAAAGCTCTGCGCATGTCCTGACGGTGCACGCGGCAGCCCCTGTGGTAGGCCTGACAAATTCAAAATGAGTCACGAACCTCTGAGGGAAAAAAGCCTGTGACCGATTGACACGTGAGAGCAGCACACTGATAGACGCTGAGTGCAACTCAAAACTCTAGCACAATTTAACTACAACATGAGCGTTATAGCCAATGCAACAGCCAATGAGTGTGACGAGAAATCAGTCAGTTCATGGACTAATTATAGAAGGCATAATGTGAAACCTGTGTAATGTTACTTGCTTGTTCTTTTCCATAGTTTGTTTGCTGGATATTCTAGTCTCTTCATTATATTTGATGTGTCATCTCGTTCTCGTTGCTGCTATATGAATAAACAATAAGAAGTGATGCATAGCAGCAGGGTTGGATTGGGATTAAAAATCGGCCAGGGCACGCAAAAAAAAAGTGGCGCACATTTGCATATTGCCTTTCCGCAAAACACTGCTGCAGAGAAATTTTATTAAAAGGGGGGGTTAAAAAAATGCACAGATTAGATTACACTGGTGAAACACACCTGAAAACAAGTGAGGCCACTTCTGCTCAGGCCCCCTGCCCCCGCTCAGTATGCACACATTAATTGGCCGAACCAGCGAGAGAAAGGGAGTGACACCTCTGCCCGTTGATAAAAGGGAGGTAATGGACGCCCATCTACCTCCAGAAAGGACACTCAGGCACCCACTGGGCCGCTGGCGATATCCGAACAACACAGAAACCACCCAAATCGGCCCCCAGACTGCTAAAAAAAGCAGCCCACAGCTGGAACTGGACACCGGCCCCTCGGGCATTGCCTGAGTGCCCGCGTTACCAATCCGACCCTGCATAGCAGAAATCTCCGGTCTTGACATAAAATGTATTTATGTCTTCCCTCCAAAGGACTACTGTGTGTCAGCTCCTCTAATCAATTTCACAGTTACAGCCTCTCTTCCACTCTTGGTTGGGCCCCACAGACCTACTACTGGGTTGTACTCTGGCAGCCATCTCTGTTTTTGTGGGCACTCTGTAGCCCCACTGTTGAGGTTATCATTGGTTTACAGCTTTGTAGATCCTGAATGGACCCTAGCCTTTTCTCATATGAGCTTGCCCAGTTATCAGAAGATAAATTTGATAAGGTAATCATGGTAAACCGCTTAAAAAAGAACACTCCATCAATCACGTATAAAGTAGCCACTTATTCAGCCATCTAACAAGCACTTTGAGACTCATCAGGGGTAGTACCTGCTATACAAATGCCACTACTTCGAAACAACACACTGTACACTAGCTGGTTGCATCCAATGTATGTCACGAGTTGCTCCTCCGTCACTCCTTGGTGGAGTCTACAGAGAATTTGTATCCTGATTGCCTGTAAGGATGGCAGTCGCATGGACTGCTGCTCTCTCACTCCTGGGTGGACCTAATACATACATTTTATCACAGTAGCCTTTTGTGGAACATTCCAGTGGGTTGCGCCTCTATCACAACTCGGTGGACTCTGCGGTTGCTGCATGTATGTGGTTCATGCAGTGAGCTGTCTCTCTGTCGCTCTTGGGTGAACTCAGTACAGCATGAGCTGCTCAGGTCTCCCTGCAAGGGAGACCCTACATAGCATTTTACACAAGCATTTTTACCCAACGATTTATTGCATGGGTGTCGAAATTTAGAGAGGCATTGGTAATAAAGGCTTAAAATACTGTAATGAAAGTAATGGTATGTTAGGGATAATGCTTTAAAAATAATAGTGTAAAATATGAGTTAAACACCAAACACACATAACCCTTAGTTTTTGGCGAGGGGCCAGGTTGGACCTCAGACTGTACTCATGGTTACTGAGGATAGGTGGTCATTCTTTCCCCATTTCTCCTGGATCTCTTTTGGGAACAGACCTAGTCGGTGTGTTCTCCAGTGCTGTCAGATTAGCCACACGGTACTCGGAGTTATTCTGTGCCTAGAGGTGCCCCTGCAGAAGCCTGCTCACCAACCGTCGTGCTCTCTGGGATGTCGGATACGTCTTCCTCCTTCTCCAAGCTGTCCCTGCTATCTCCAGGCATGATTGGTTTGAACCATTAATCATTTTGGGTCATCTTCTCACCCACTTAGCATGCTAACGCCACAGTACCTTTAACTTTCTCCACTGACCCTTACCCCAATTGAAACAGAGCCTGGAACTTCCAACCAGAGTGCTGGCCTGAAATCAGTACTCCGTAGGACAAGTTGGTGAATCCCACGCCCTCCAGGTTGCTTGACCAATTGTCCTTTTCCGTCTCTCTCGTGCTTCAGTGATATTTGGGGTGGCTGGCCGCCACACTGTACCTACCAGTATGCTGGAACTTTTATAAAGCATTCTGCGTCTCCATTGTCCTGAGGCCATGAGGCATGATCTTTTGATCCCTAATCCTCAGGTATTCCCTTGGAACAGGGATCTGTATCAGTGCTTAATTTGTAAAAATATAAGTGCTGGGGCCCTCGTCAGGAGTCCATTGGAGCTTGCACCATCCATTGCCCCTACCAGCACTGCCAAAGACAGCACCAATACAACTACCACCCATCACAGCTGTACAATTATGACAATTCAGACGATTCCAGGCCCCCAAAGCTATAAGAATGGCTTGGGCGGCAGGCATTAGTCATTTTTAATACATATTGAATTAATAAGCAATGGTTGTTGTGCTAATCTCTAAATTAGACAAACCTCGCCACCATGAGCAGACTGTCAGAGGTGCCAGTGTTGACAATGAAGTGCTGGTGCCAAGCACCGGAAACCACTGGCTCAAATTAAGCACCGATCTGTACTGATCTGAGTGGGCAAACCAAATGTGGTGAACATTCTCTCCAGAAGGGGATGTATCTTGTGGAATGTGGTTGATGGTGTCAGCTCCACCACAGATATTTGGAATGCCCTTTCACCACCACCAGTGGCAGCCTGCCATGCAGGAGGCTGCCAAAATCCATGATGACCTTGGTCCATGGGGACTCACATGGCTCCTCAGTCACCATGGGTGCTAGCAGTGCCACTCCTCTCATCAGTTCACATGCTGGATATGAGCTGACCATGCTCTACACTGCATCTTTGAGTCCAGGAAATTATAACTTCTCCTAGAAATGTGTCTTATTTTGGCGACCCCTTAATGCCCTAGTTTCACCACCGTTCGTTGGAGTGTCGGGGCTATCACAATTTTTCTTCTCCTCAAGAGGAGACTATCCCCATTAGTGCTCAGCTCTTCTATCACTCGCCACAGCTGAGTGAGTGTCAACTTGCCAGACAGCCCCCTTTTATGGTATTCTCACAGGAAGGTGTATTCCATTTCTGCTATTACACCACTTCCATAACTTCTTGTAGACCAACATCTTCTCTGGATGCCACCCCAATCTCCTCCAAGGTCATCGCTGATAGAAATGGGGTCTCTAGTTGGCAGAGGTATGCACCCTGTCCAAGTAGAGACCCGGACTCTAGTCAGGTAAAGTGTAGTGCAAGCTAAAGGTTTACCTGTGCTAAACCTCTAGTAGCTTGGCACAGAGCAGTCAGGCTAAACTAAAGAAGCAATGTGTAAAGTATTTGTGCACACACACACACAGTGAAAACACCCCAAAAGTACTTCACACTAGTTTAGAAAAATAGCCAAAATTTATCTAAGTAAAACAAGACCAAAACAACAAACATCCAACATACACAAGTCAAGATATGAACTTTCAACGACTAAATCAAAATAAAGTGCTTTCAAGTCAATAGCTTCAACTGGGGCTATCTAGTCGAACTTGACCAAGACAAATCCAAAAGTTCAGTCCGACCGTGATGGAGTGCGGGTCGGATACCGGAGACATGCAGACCCCCTTACAGTACCGTGGATGCGTTGGAACTCGAAGATGATGTGCGGCCCAGAGGAGGTGAGGCATCGTGAATGCAGGTAATGTGTCAGTTTCTGAAGGCGGTGCAAGGTCGTTGAAACTTTAACGTTCGAGGACGATGCAGTGCACAGAGGAGGTGATGCGTCGGTTGCTGGTGCGAGACCTCGGTACCTGAAGGCGACATGGCATCGATGATGCGTGGATGCCAAGAGCATGATGCGTTAATTCCACGGCGTTGATGTTGAACCACTGAGCTGCAGGTGCTGCATCGGTCGGGAGCCACGCAGGGTCGGGACTGCATTGGAGTCGGAATGGTGTGCCACAGGCTTTGGTGAGGCGGTGTTCGAAACTCCCACAGTGGTAGTACTTCGGAGGCGCTACGGCAAAGTCGGAGCTTCGTGGAAAGTTGAGGTCTTTGCGTCCATGGCTTCGGTGCAGGCAGCGGCGATGTGTCGATTTCTCAGGGATGCGCCATTTCCGAAATTATGCTTTGGGGTTGATGCGTCAGTCTCTTGGTTTCAGCACAAAAACTCACTTACAAGGGCCCAGGACTGGATTTGGCACCACTTGGCAGAGGAGGACTCACAGCAGATGAGTCCAGGTGCTGGTATCAAGATGCTGGTGAAGTCTTTGTTGTCCCTGAGACTTCAGCAACAGGAAGCAAGCTCATTCAAGCCCTTGGAGAAACTTTAGATGCAGGATGTAGAGATTAAAGTCCAGTCCTCTCACTCCCAGGTAAGAAGCAGTAGGCAGCAGTCTAACACAGCAAAGCATGCTGCAAAGTGGCAGTCCCTCCTGGCAGTACAACAGCTCTTCTTCCCGGCAGAATGTCCTCAGTCCAGAAGTGTTCTCAGTATATGGTGCCAGAAGTACAGTACTTATACACATTTTAGCCTTTGAAGTAGGAAGACTTTAAAGAAAAATCTTTGTAGTGTACAGGACCCTTCCCTTCCAGGCCCTGGCTCCAGACACACTACAGGGGGGTATTCAGCTCTTTGTGAGGGGTCAGGCACAGTCCTATTCAGGTGCAAGTGCCAACTCCTCCCACCACTCTAGCTCAGGAAGGTTCATCAGCCTAGTGAATGGCCATCAGGATAGGCAGGGCACACCTCAGCTCCCTTGGTGTGTGACTGTCTAGAGTGAATTCACAAAGCCCAGCTGTCATCCCATCCAGACGTGTACTCTAGGGACAGCAAGAGACACAGAATGGTTAAAATAAGTAAATGACAACTTTCTAAAAGTGGCATTTTTAGACTTGCGATTTAAAAACCAACTTGACTAAAATATTTGTTTTTAAATTGTGAGTCCAGAGACACCAAACTCCAATTTTCTATCTTCTCCCAATTGGAAGTTACACTTATACAGTGTTACAAGGCAGCTCCAATGCTAACCTATGGGAGAGATAGGCCTTGCTGTAGTGAAAAATGAATTTAGCAGTTTTAAACTTACAGGACATGTAAAACTCAAAGGTATACATCCTACCTCTTAGCTACATTGCAACCTGCCCATGGGGCTACCTAGGGACTACCGTAGGGGTGCCTTGCATGTTCTAAAAGGGAAGGTTTGGGCCTGGAAAGTTGGTGAACTTGCCAGGTCGGAATGGCAGTTTAAAACTGCACACACAGGCTCTGCAGTGGCAGGACTGAGACAGGTTTGAAGGGCTACTCATGTGGATGGCACACTCAGTGCTGCAGGCCCACTTGTAGCATTTGATTTACTGGCCCTTGCAGTACACTGTACTAAGGAACTATTAGTAAATCAAATATGCCAAGTATGGAGATACCAACTGCCATTACATTTTAGAGACAGGGCACATGCACTTTATCACTGATCAGCAGTGGTAAAGTGTCCAGAGTCCTAAAACCAGCAAAAACGAAGTTCAGCACACAGTTTAAAACAGGAGGTCAGAAACAGCAAGACAGGGAAAACCACACCAAAATATGGCTGGTCTAAAAATCTCTTTTGGACATGCACTCAGAGCGTTCAGATCTACATAAGCCTCGGTGTTGTCGGATGGTGCTGCCAGACCGGTCAGGTGTGTGCAGCTTCACAATAGATGGGTATTTGTTACATTTATGGATGTTTCTGTGTCGATTAGCACCTTCACCAGAGTACCTGTGACTGTTACCTGGCACATTGGCGTGCAGTTCACAATTTTGGCATGGAGTGGTTGTGTCCCAGGGTGCCACTTTGTTTGCTTCGGTGCAGCTCTCCATCATATCGCGTCTACCACTTACACTTTGGTGGATCTGATTTTGGCATTACACAGTGTTACAGGCCCTTGCGTAAGTCCTATTTCCATTACTTCTGCCTGACTGTTTGCTAGCTTGTGGGATCTTGCTAAAATTAAGGGGCCTGATTCACAGAACTAACTTACGTCAAAAACGTAAAGTTAGTACTTTTTGGTATTCACAGAATGAACTTACTCATTTCGGTATTCACAGAAGTTAGTAGTCCTAACTTTAGGACTCCTAAATGCCTTCTGTGAATACCAAAAGTCTTAAAGTTAGGATTTTTCTCAGTTTAGGAGTAGTAAAGTTAGGACTCCTAACTTCAGGACTCCTAAATGCCTTCTGTGAATACCAAAAGTCTTGAAGTTAGGATTTTTCTCAGTTTAGGAGTTGTAAAGTTAGGACTCCTAACTTTAGGACTCCTAAATGCCTTCTGTGAATACCGAAAGTCTTGAAGTTAGGATTTTTCTCAGTTTAGGAGTAGTAAAGTTAGGACTCCTAACTTCAGGACTCCTAAATGCCTTCTGTGAATACCAAAAGTCTTGAAGTTAGGATTTTTCTCAGTTTAGGAGTCGTAAAGTTAGGACTCCTAACTTTAGGACTCCTAAATGCCTTCTGTGAATACCGAAAGTCTTGAAGTTAGGATTTTTCTCAGTTTAGGAGTAGTAAAGTTAGGACTCCTAACTTCAGGACTCCTAAATGCCTTCTGTGAATACCAAAAGTCTTGAAGTTAGGATTTTTCTCAGTTTAGGAGTCGTAAAGTTAGGACTCCTAACTTTAGGACTCCTAAATGCCTTCTGTGACTACCGAAAGTCTTGAAGTTAGGATTTTTCTCAGTTTAGGAGTAGTAAAGTTAGAACTCCTAACTTTACTACTCCTAAACTGAGAAAATCCTAACTTTAAGACTTTCGGTATTCACAGAAGGCATTTAGGAGTCCTAAAGTTAGGACTACTAACTTCTGTGAATACCGAAATGAGTAAGTTCATTCTGTGAATACCAAAATGAGTAAGTGTATTCTGTGAATACCAAAAGTACTAACTTTACGTTTTTGACGTAAGTTAGTTCTGTGAATCAGGCCCAAGATGTTTTCTAGTTTGATTCCAGGTTGGCGCAGAAACAAATGCCTCAGTACCCACAACCTGCAGCCTTGTATGATTTGTCCCTAGACTTCCTTTGGTTAGTTATCGTCAATGCACGTACTTGCCAACTCTGTAAGCTGGGCGTCAAAGCCATTAATCGTTTCTCCATGCTTTTGGTGAGCCTGTCGCACCTTCAAACGTTCCTAGTCTGGATTGGTCTGTGTGTGTCAAAAAGGGCATTTAGGGGGCTATCGCTGAGTAATAATCATGGTCAGACCCTGTACCTGGTAGGTTCTTGAATAATTTGTATGTTTCTTTTCCCACAAAGTGCAATAATAATGATCTGTTTATGGGACCACCTGTTTCTCTTGTGGCCCTGAAATAACTGTTGAGGCGGCCAGCTAACGTCTTTCATATAGCGGCCACAGGAGCTGGGTCAATTAGCTTGCTAATTAGGGGAAGCAAAGTCATTACTGGTTGTGCAGCAACCCCTCTGTGCAGGTGCACTACGAGTGGGTGCTTAACGAACTGCAGGGCCCCCTTATTGGTCATCCGCATTCCCAGTGTCACTGACAACCACTCTCACCGTCTTTCAATCTCTGTGCGCAGTGTGCTCTTAGCCTTTCTCTTTGAGGGTTTGGTGCACGTATTCTGTCACAGAATGGCACTGTGGTAATGGGACTGCTGTATGCTGTCTTGCTCCCCCTTATGGGCCACTAATGTCCTTGGACCAGTCTCTCGCAAGCCTGAGTAGCTGTGTGGGGTTAATAGAGAAACATTTCCATCCTGTGTATTTCAAACATTCGCAAAAACATGCCACTGGACTCAAGCTATCCTGGCTGATGAGGGGTGAAACTCCGAAACCGGTCCTAGAATGTTTGCTTCCAGTCCAAGGAGGACCTGGCCTGTAAGTTCGGGCTGGACTGTTCCCATTGGGTGCAGGGTCAAGACTGATTTGCATATGGCTGGGTTCAAACTGGAATGGCATGGTGAGCAAAAAAACGATGGATTTAGACCCAGATCTCTGTACTGGGGTGAATGTATGATATTGTTCTGCATTCTGTCCATCAATTGTTCTTTCTGTATTTCAAACATTCTACTCTCAGTTCTTGCTCAGGAGGGTGGCTGCGGTTGCGGCTCTTCACCACAATGGGGCTCATGGCCTCTCAGCACGAACGTCTCGCACTTCCCTGCAGCGACCAATCACAGAACTGGCACTGAGTCGTCGCACCTACCCCCTTTAGGTACGTGATCCTCAAGTGCAGGACCACTAATTTAACACTGGCAAGTCTTGGGCAATATGTAGGGTGACCAGATCTAGAGAACCAAAAACCGGGACATTTCGCAACAAGCAACTGCAATGCAATAGGTCTCGCATTTATGCGCTTTTGAGCTATTGCTATTGTAAATGACAATGCCTTTTATTTATGTTTTGGTTTTTAAAACATAAATAAAAGGCATTGTCATTTACGATGCCAATAGCTGAAACTCTTGCATATGCCAGACCTATTGCATTCCAAATGCTTGACTCTCCTGCACTCCTGCAGTAAGAGAAACTCATTAAAGAAAATAGTGCTTACAGACTAAAGAAGACATTAAGGAGAGTTAACTACGACATAACAGAAAAAGAGTTATACAAAACTGCATTAAGCAACTATAAAAATTTACTAAAAAATGCTAAAAAGGAGTACTTCACTCAACAAATTGAGAAAGCCAAACACACCTCCAAAGAGCTGTTCAAAATAGTTAACAATCTAGCTTCACTGCCAAAGACTGATGCAATAAAATGGGACCAA
The DNA here is from genome assembly GCA_963921515.1 of Calotriton arnoldi. Lineage (NCBI taxonomy): Eukaryota > Metazoa > Chordata > Amphibia > Caudata > Salamandridae > Calotriton > Calotriton arnoldi. The sequence goes on along the minus strand of CAWUFW010022430.1, from coordinate 51,686 downwards.
AGTTTTTGTGATTCCATTGCAGCAGCCTTTAAATCTAAAGTTATGAATATTTATAATGTTTTTTTAACTACGCCTAATCTTGATCCTATAGAACCACCCATACATGATGAATCTCAGAGAAACCTTTTATGTTCATTTGCCCCACTTACTTCTGATGTGGTAGCTAAGCAGATAATAGAAGCCAAATCCGGATCGCCTACCGATCCTTGTCCTCCTGCTGTCCTTAAAAAGATAACGGAGGTGGTTAGCCCTATACTTACTCAGATTTTTAACATTATGTTCAAATGTGGCACTTTCCCTTCCATGTGGAAAAATTGTTCCATTCTTCCCCTGTTGAAGAAACTAAACCTGGACGCGACTAATCCAGCTAACTACCGACCCATTGCACGTCTGCCACTCCCGGCTAAGATAGTTGAGAAAGTTATGAATAAGCAACTATCTCAGTTCGTTTTAGATAATGATCTTCTTGACCACTCACAGTAGGGATTCCGGAGGGAACACAGTACTGAGACTGCATTGATTAATGTCACTGAGGAAATCAGAACAGTGATGGATGAAGGAGGGTCGGCAGCCCTGATCCTCCTCGATCTATCAGCCGCTTTTGATACGGTGGATCACAATTTGCTGCAACAACGGCTGGAAGCGACGGGGGTCCGGGGAACGGCTCTGACCTTATTGGCCTCCTTCCTGAAAGAAAGGAGATTAACAGTCGCCATGGACAGTTTCCATTCTAAACCTTATGTTCTGCCCTGTGGAGTCCCCCAGGGATCATCGTTAAGTCCAACTCTTTTTAATAAATATGTTGCAGAACTCGCCCCACTGATTCGGAAGTTTGGGTTCAATTTGACGTCCTACGCGGACGACACCCAGATAGTTGTGGCAGCATACAATAAACAAACCGCCCCCTTTCTACAGTTTCAGAGCTGTATGAGAGAAGTTGACAGATGGATGGGACTGCATTGCCTGAAGCTTAACTCTGAAAAGACCGAGATCATTATTTTCAGTGAGTTAAAACCTAGATGGGACAATCTTTGGTGGCCAGCTGAGTTGGGCGAAGCACCTAAACCTGTGCTGAAGGCAAAAAATCTAGGCGTGTGGATTGACAATAAGTTAGCACTATCCTATCAGACTAATGCTACTGTCACTGTCTCCCATTTTATGATAAAAAAACTTAAGAAAATCATGCCTTACATTCCTACCGACTCTAGAAAGCTGGTAGTTACTGCACTGGTCCAGGCTAAACAGGACTACTGTAATAGCCTCTACCTGGGCATACGCAAGCATTTTCTTAAAAAACTCCAGTCCATTCAAAATACAGCTGCTCGAATGCTGGGTAACATCCCTAAATATGAATCCATCTCCAAGGAAATTCGCCGACTCCACTGGCTCCCAGTGGCCAAACGAATTGAGATTAAAGCCCTCTGCTTAGCTTTCAAGGCTTTGAATAATACAGGACCGCTATCGCTCAAAAGGCTATTTGCCTGGTACCACCCGGCCAGACAGTTGCGGTCCTCAGGTACAAGACTGATGAAAGTACCCAGAATACGCACCACAACTTGGGGCGGTAGGAGTCTTTCTTATGGTACCGCAAAGCTGTGGAATACACTACCAGCCGAGCTGAGAGGAGCAGCCTCCCTCACCATTTTTAGGAAAAAGCTAAAAACTTGGCTTTTCCAGAACTGAGTAACTAGGAGGAATTACTGCAGTCAATAGCGCCAAGACACCCCCGGGTATTCGTGCGCTTAATAAGTCTTATTAACATTAACATATTAACATTAACATACCGTGTAACAACCGAAGCAAAGGGCCAGTCCTCATGACAAATGAAGTCAAGGCGGTACTGAGAAGGGACTGACAAGCCTCATAACGAATCAGAAGCCAGCATTTACGAAGGACAATGACACAAGCCAATGACAAATATGGGCGGAGAGTGGGTAGGGCTTCAAGTACATACTCCAATACAGCATGGCTCGCAGAGCAGCGTATGCGCTGCCCAGGCTTGACCTAAAAATAGAAGAAGGACTGCAATTTGACATCAACGGAGTGGCACAGAATGACAGCCCTCATCAAGATAGAAACACAGAACAGGCATAGAAAATAAATAAAATATAATTTTAAAAACCAGCATCATATCTGTTAATTAACTTGCTGATTTATAACAGCTGCTAACTAGCCCTGCTTTGGAACACTTAATAAAGTAGCTCTCACTGTTTTCAGCCCAACCTCTCTAAAAACCGGGACATGAGCCGAATTTGCAGAAATCTGCTGGGACCGCTGATGAAAACTGGGACTGTCCCGGCAAATCCAGGATGCCTGGTCACCCTAGCAATATGAGACGGGATGGCTGTCACGCCGTTCGGCTCGGCTCAGAACTGCTGCAGGGGCTGTCTCTGGCATCAGCAACCCGACCTCCAGCAAGTGCTTAAACTGAACTGGCGTGCTCTGCACCGGCACTTAATTGTCACATGGTGGCGCTGTTTGGCTAATTTAGAGATGACCACAGCAACAGTTAATTATTAATTCAGTATACATTAAAAATGACTATTACTGCCGCCCAAACCATTCTTATAGCTTTGGGGGTCTGAAATAGCCCGAATTGTCACACTGTAGGAGTGTGATGGTTAATAGTTGTGTTGGTACTGCCATTGGCAGCATGACAGGGGCAATGCATGGTGCAAGCTGCAGTGGCCTCCTGGCGAGAGCCCTGGCACTTACTATTTTACAAATTAAGCACTGCCTCCAGCACAGTTGAGGCAGGTTACTCAACTAGAGCAGGGGGTCCCACTATGCAGGGTTGGATGATGTCCATCCTTGTCGCCCCTTTAACGTCTGGGATACGACTCTTATCAGGCACACAGGAATCCAGCAAAGATGACAACAGACAAATGATGCTCCCTTTTATTTAAGCCCTCGGCCGCGCTGCCTTACTCCAAATTATAACAGCACTGTGACAAACTGTCTGCAACTTGCTTGCAGGCCAGTAATCTTGCAAAGTACTATAAAATGCTAGGAGATATTTAGTTGCAGTTCACAGTTTTTTTAATCTCATGGTAGATAGCACTTGATACTCCTAAAAAGGCAGATTTGCAACTGAATTAGCCAGTTGCCTAGTTTCCATGGTTCGTGTGTGACTGGTTAGGCCAGACCCGTCTTTTCTTTGAATTCTGAAATTTGCAGTCTTATTTAACCCAGCATAAATCCAGGACTACAAGTCCCAGAATTCTAAGAAAAAAACCGAGCACGGCCTAACTAGTCATACACAATTTGAAAAACTTGCCAGCTATGTTTCTGTTTACTATGGCGACTTTTAATTTACTTAGCCATCCTTACAAAGTAGCCCAAAGGTTTGCAAGAAACTGCATAAGATTAGCAATTGCGATTTTCTTCTGTATTTTCTTGCGCACAACGACCTTTTTTATGTTTTTTTCTGTAATGTAAAAAAAGACCACGTTAAACGTTTATGGTGGCTTCCCTCTTTTGAACGCAGGAAGAAAACGGAAGAGAGATTATTTAATAGGTGAACGATTTGTTAATTGATTTTGACGGCAACACTGACCAGAGTTTGTGGTTTGGGTAATACAGGCCTCCTGCGCCATCACAAGGGCGGTATTCTTGACTTCTGAGCAAGTAAATCACTCACTGGGCCTGCCGCACTGGAACAACCAGCCTGAGGCACAGCATATTTTAACAGCTGCAATGTTAAACTGAAGGAAAAACAATTTATGCAATCCCCAAGGACAGAATAGAAACCCGCGAAATCGTGCATGCCTTGGAGGGGTTGAGTGAAACAAAGACCGCTTCAATAAAATATAATCCCCTCCTGAGTGTCGAAGCAGTAAAAACAAATACCAACCCTACGGCTTTGCTGCCCTGAGGGACTCTAGTGAGAAACATCATCGTACACAAATGTCCTCTTAAATAACGTTTACAAAAGAATAGTCCTATTGGGTCTAGCTTGCCTATTATTCACGATATTTGGGACAGAGATTAAGGGGCATATTTACAAGGGCTTTATCTCCGCTTTTTTGGCTTACAAAGCCAAAAAAGCGGAGATAAAACCAGCGCCCTATTTACAAGAGGGTGCTAACATGCATAATTGCATGTTAGCACCCTTTTCTAACGCCTCACTTTGCATCTCCAATGAGATGCAAAGTGGGCGTTACTGAGCGTATCCAAGATGGGCTACCTTGCAAATATCGCTGATATTTACATCGCAATATTTACAAGGAAGCCCACATGATTTCAGCACACATTAGATTTTGGCGAAAACGGCCGTTTTCGCCAAAACGTAACGTCTGCTAAAATCCTGACTTAGCCATCCCTAACATAGGGGGTGGATTATGCTGATACGACCCTGTGGGTCGTATCAGCAAGGTTATCGCCCTTTTGCAGGGAACATCGCTGAAAAACCAGCGATGTTCCCTGCAAAGGGCGATAATCCTCGCTATCTCTGGAATTTTTATCGCCCTGGAGTAACACGTTGTTAATAACGCGCTACCAGGGCGATAAATACCAGAGATAGCCTGCGATAATATAATTATCGCTAAGCACGGCCAGCGATAATTATCGCTGGCCGTTGTTAATATGCCCCTAAATAGGCTGGTACCACTCAGCATGCGGTGGGGCCTGCATATGGGAAAAACTCCGACCTGCCGGCAATGTAGGCAGCATATTATCAAGAAACGGCGTTAAAATTATCGCCGCTTTAGCGGCAGAAAACTGCCGCTAAAGCAGCGATAATGGGCTTGATAATATGCCCTTGAGAATTCCAATAGAAGCCCATGTTCTGGTGTCAACATGGGCTTCTATTGGAATTCTCCAGGGCATATTATCAAGCCCATTATCGCCGCTTTAGCGGCAGTTTTCTGCCGCTAAAGCGGCGATAATTTTAACGCCGTTCTTGATAATATGCCCCTACATTTTTTATCATTTTTGAGGAATTCTGGTTGATTGCAACGGAACTAGGGTAGGTAAGGGTAGCAGCAGTTGCCCCTGGCACTGCCCTGGTTACTCCTGTTCTCAAGAGTCATGAGCACAGCAGCAGCAGCAACAGAGAGCAACAGGACTGTAAAAGTCGAGTTTACTTTCTGCAGTCTTTACTCGCTGCAGGTAGCATGGAATGTTTCTAAACATAATTCCTTTGCATACAAAATTGGAGGCTTTATGGGGAATCTGGATGAGTCAAGAAAGTGCTCTGTCCCTCTGACTAATCTGGGCATTTTGATGCATTGAAGGCCTTGAGGCCTTATAGGATCAATCTCTGAATCTAGGACATTTCTACCAATCAGACAGACTCAATGGAGTTCAGGGTGGCTTGTTTTGTCTGGCAGCGAAGGCTGCAGTATCAGTAAGGCCCCCTTCTCACCAAAGTGATGGATCGACTCAAATCACTCACCAAAGGAAAGGCCCAGCACCAAATCACAGAAGGGACAAATCCTCAGCTCAAGCTGTCAGCATCACTTCACGAAGAAAGTCAAGGCAAGTCAAACATGCCCACCCCTTTGTTATATTCCATAGAATATCTCATTTATATCATGAAGGTTACATTCATAATATGACGACTGCAGGGCTTGATGTAGGGCTTCCAGTGGTCCGACGCCTTAAAATGGTGCACTTTCCAAAGACTATAGTCCCCAGTGGTCAATGTAATATATTCTCACCACAAATACAGTTTTTGGGAGTCTCTCAGGGGCACTGATGTGGCTTAAAAGCTCGAGCTGCCGCCCTAGAAACCTTGGTACTCAGGATCAAATCCTGGCCTCGGTGCAAATCACTTAATCTCTCTGTACCTACATGTGTGTAAAGTGTATTTGTGTAATACCCACTTGATGTACATTGATCATTTCCCAACCGTTCATCTACTGTACAGCGCTCCTTTTCTTCGCAGCTAGGTTCATGCTATATAAATACCACTGCATACATTGCTTCTCTATAAGAGCCATACTGTGATCCTAGCATGCCCAAACACTGAAAATAGAAGTTCTTTGTCCCCGTGGACTGCTTGCATATAGTTTAATGCATGGTTGTAGTAACCTTTACGACAGCATAACTGTAAATAATACATTTTATTTCTTCCATACATGTTCTCTTTATTTTTCATCCTAATGCCTTTTCTGCTGGTTTATTACACAGTTGAGTTTCATGTCAGGAACAGTTTTCAGTTTCAAATGCTTGCTGAATTATTTGGCCCCAGCTAGTCCATCTGTCTGTAAGAAAAGTATTGCTGGAGGTGAGGCACAGTTTCCTCACACATCCAACCATAGATGAGAAACTCCAGACCAGCCCAATCTGCCCAGGTCTCTGCCCACTTTTGACACATATATGTTCTAAAGTTTTGAAACTGAAGATTGAGAGATGAAAATTTAAACTAAAAACTGAAAAAAAAGTCACAAAAACAAAAGTTGAAAATGTTTCAAATGGTTGAAATGTTAATTTGGGTACAGGTAATGAAGGAGAGGGTGGGGATCAGATTTAGAATAAGGGCTACTAATAGGGCTGATGGAGAGGAAGCGGAGGTTGACATAGAAGAAGCGGAAGTGATGCAACTTGACGCACAACAGAGAAAGGGATGATTGGAAAGTGTATGGAGCTGCACGCAGCCCACCATGCTGCCGCGTCACGGGAAGGGAGAGACAATCCCTGCTCGTCGTCTCTCCCAGACATTGTAGCTCTAAGACTTACCTCCTCCCTGCTATTTGACCCCTAACTGCCCCCCCCCCTAAGTGGTTCAACCCCAAGACAACGTGCACTCTATGAGGTTATCTCAGGACTCACGGACTACCTCAATGCTGCTCAGCACACTTGGACTTCCGAACCTATATGTAGAATACTGCTTTATTGTATCAACCCCAAGACAACATGCACTCTATGAGGCTATCTCAGGACTCACGTACTACCTCAATGCTGCTCAGCACACTTGGACTTCCGAACCTATATGTAGAATACTGCTTTATTGTATGTATCTTGCTCAAAAACTGTTGGGAAGCGCTCCGATACCCTCGGGTCAGGCTAGCGCTATATAAAACTCCTTAATAAATAAATAAAATAGATAAATAAATAAAACAATGTGTCCTGCGCAGTTGTTCTGTGCTGTTTTTGCCATGTAGTGCCATGCCCACGATGCATCCTTGAATGGCCGAGAAATGCTGACATGCCGGAGAGGTGCTACGGCTGGTCCTGGTGGGCTACTGCCAGGCTCTGATTGCCACACGTTACTTGTTGCGGGACTCACATTTGAAGGTGAGGTCCACATGGAATGTTTGAGCTGTCCTGGAATCACCAGGAATCAGCTGACGTTGAGACCACCTAATGCCAGAGTTTGTGGCATACAGCTGGGTCCAAACTGAGGTGGCATGGTGTGCAAAATAATGATGGACTGGGTTGTGGCTAGAGTAAATTACCAGTGGATGAGATTAATTCCAGCATTTCATCCATCAGTTTTGGTATACTCTAGTATGTCACCCTACGTGGGATTGGAATGCCTAGACTGGGTCCTGTGCACACTGTGTCACTGGAGCCAAGCTATACCCGGCTGATGAGCCCATAACAAGGGCGAAACCAATCCTGGGTTGCTTGTGGTCGGGTTCAGGGAGGACCTGGCCTGGAAGTTGAGGCTGGAGTGTTCCATTGGAGCAGGGTCAAGACTGATTTGCATATAGCTGGGTCCAAACTGAGGTGACATGATGTGCAAAATAATGATGGACTGGGATGCGGCCCTGAAAAATTACCATTGACTGAGATTAATTCAAACATTCCATCCATCGCTTGTTATATATTTTAGTGGGACAGGTATGCCCAGACGTGTGTCCAGTGTACACTGTGTCACTGGAACCAGGCTATACCCAACTAATGAGTCCATAACAAGGGCAAATCCAGTCCTAGGTTGCTTGTGTTCTGGTTCAAGGAGGACCTGGCTTGGCAGTTCAGGCTGAACTGTTACAAATTGGAGTAGGGACAAGACTGATTTGCATACAGCTGAGTCCAAACTGAGATGGCATGGTGTGCAAAATAACGATGGACTGGGATGTGACCCTAAGTAATTACCTGTGGCTTAGATTAATTCAGACATTCTATCCATCACTTTTTGCATACCTTAGTATGTCACCCTAAGTGGGAAAGATATGCCCAGACGTGGGTCCTGTGCACACTGTATCACTGAAGCCAAGCTATACCTGGCTGATGAGCCCATAACAAGGGCGAAACTGGTCCTGGGTTGCTTGCGTTCCGATTCAGGGAGGATCTGGCTTTGCAATTCGGGCTGGACTGTTCCCATTGGAGCAGGGTCAAGACTGATTTGCATAAAGCTGGGTCCAAACTGAGGTGGCATGGCGTGCAAGATAATGTTGGACTGGGATGCGGCTAGAGTAATTACCACTGACTGAGATTAGTTAAAACATTCCATCCATCACTTTTTGTATACTTTAACCGGCAGCTAGCAGAAGGGAGAGAAAAAAGTCTGTGCAATTGAACTGCCTACTTGGTCCGGCAGCTGCCATCTGCACAGATGCATTGTCTGCTGGAAAGGTGCAGAGGAAGCATTCGCGGTGCAGGTGCATTGTGTATTGAGTGGTGGTCTTAGGGGTCTTGGTGGCCTGTGATACTGGGAAGCAAGAACTCTGACAGCATCATCCTACATCATACAGGTACCTCAGAACCCTTCAGTGGTGGGCAGTTCGAAGCCTGGGGCTGGGGCCATTGGCCACTGCAATCTGTTTTGTGCTATATAAAAACTGCAAAAAAATGCACAAAGGTAAAAACAAAGCATTTACATAAACAAGAACATACAAATGGATATCCATTAACTGGCTGATTTGTGCAAAGTGAAACCAGAAAAAAACTGGATAAATCACGGCTCCTCCCACTTAAATTGTGTGATCTTAGGCAAATATTTCAGCAAAACTCCTTTTTCTTAATTATTGCTTAATTAAGCACTTTCAAATATGTGAGTTCAAAATACCAGTTATACAAAAAACCTATTGTGTTTGATTTAATAGACCATAATGTTGCTCAATAACAATTTAGGCCATGTACAGGGTTTACATGACAACTGTCTTGCCTCTTAGTTCACTAATGGTTCATGCTTAAAAACTATCACTTTTAATAAGTAATTCTCAGTGCTGTTCTATAATGTGATGTATTAATGTCAAACCTTCAACATGTCAAAAAACGTTTTGGAATTTTGAAGAGGCGTCTTATTTTACGCGATGTTTGTTATATGATTTACATGGCAAACATTTCCAGGGCTCAGCTCATGAACCGGCTTTAATACCTGAGCCAGACCCTTGGCTCGACTCTGACTCGGCTCAACCTGTTATTTTGTACGTTAACCCATTTCTATCCCTTGTTTGCCATGCTGTATACCTACCCTGACTACATCTGTTGCCGGCCGTGCAGTCAAGGGAACTGGCTTGTGCTGGATGTTGCTAGGTGGTTGGGCTGGGCTGGGATTCCCAGCAGGTGGGTCCCAGGGTGAGCCTGGATCTTTAGAAACAAAAATTAAGCCAATGTCGATCCACAATCAAGATGGAGTTCTTAAGATATCTGATCGGATTGGAACGGCTACAACCACAAAAGAACTAGTCATCTGACTAAGTAGTTTTGAGTAACCAAGCACCAAGTCCAAAGATGACAGCAACGTGGAAACAGAAATCTGGGGAAAGCAAGCTCGACTATAGAGGGTCACTAAGAGTCTATAATAGGCTGGGTTCTTCTCTACCCAGAAACAAAAAGTCAATTTTGAGGTCTATGCAAACATCCTACCTTCAGATTTTATGGAGGAAAAACTAAGATCGACTGTGTACATCGAACCAGGTGAGGAAAGCACTATAACACAGCATCCCATCAATGAGGCTTGCACAACTGCAGAAAAAGAGCTTGATTTGGAGATCCGCTCTTTTTAAATGAATCCCTCAAATATAAATCCAACATCAACTTCTGCACTCACGAGGGCTAAACCATTAGGGGTTTGCAGTTTAAATCGACAGCCTCGTATTGGAGTATTCGTGTCAAGCGAGCCTGAAGATGGGTCAAGGATACCCTGCACAGAAAGCGCTGACACTGCCAGCAAGGTTTTTACCCCAAGAAAATCAGTAAATGAGTGTCCTCCTTTGTCAAGCTCTCCTATAAGTGTGGACTATACTCTACCGGACATACCGGACGATTTAATGCAAAGAATGTGCCCAACTAGAATTTTAGAAGTATTACTGCACCTACTCTGATAAAGTCATTGTTAACGGGTCAAACAAAAGTAATTTTGGGATTTGCTCCAGAGATTCATTTTTTCTGGATCTCCAAGGCCAAAGCAACCCCATTATATGAACTCCAAGAATTACTAATAAACAAGATCTTATTATTTCAGAAGCTTGAAGCACCTTGACTACAGCACTGAATTCTATGCTTCTGCTATTGGAGAAATCTTTGGGAGCAACGGAACCTGTTGCATCATTACTAATAACAATCCTCCAAGTGTTGACCACCACAAGGAGCAAAAATGAGGTTGCCACTCAAACAGAGCAGGTATTTATTAGTGCCATGGCTGAATCATTACAGCTAGCCGAGAGTAGTGCTCCATTAACAAGTCCAGGAAACATTTTGAAAAGTGATCAAATCGACCCCATCAAACTCAGTGAAAAAGCAGAAGATGTCCTTACAATTGATCTAAAAGTGAAGGCCTGCCAGTAGACAAGGTGAAAGGCCAAAAGAGCAGGAAGAAGAAAAAAGAGAACAGATGAGTGCAATGTTATGGATACAACTACCCATCGAGTGGCTTAGACAAAAGGATGTTTCCCAATCAAACAGCATAGAATACGAATGAGGGAAATACTGCAGCAAATGACTGATCACCAGTGTTTCCTATTTGTAAAAGTAGCCAGCTGAAGTTGAATGACCTGGGCGATGATGCAGAATCAGTGGATCGAACGATCCAATCACAGAGAGGGAAGCAGCTGAGGAAAAAGAGAAGGTTCACGCGCAGGCCAACTGCTTTTCAAGGGGATGAGAAACAAACAGCCTGTCATGAGGAAAAATAGCCATGTGGAAGGTATAGGCTCAGTTTCAAATGAGGAGACAGGCTAAGCGACGATAGGTGATGACTCTATACCTTCGACAGCTCCACCTGAAGTTCTACAAGTCACCAAGCAAATACTAAATCCGAAAGCCTCCCCCCATGGACCAGGGTCGATGCCCGCTACAATTTATATAGTGAGCGGCACAGCAGCTGCAAAGGTATTGCCTGATGTTGTTAGTAGCTTTGTTTTATGAGTTTATTGCTCCATTCCCTGATGTTGATAAATTGAAGACTCTGAATAGGTCAAGACTGCTATCTCTTTTCAATGTTGTTCCCGCATTTAAGAGTATTAACATTACAAGATATTCAACTAGTGTATTTGGGGAAATTACCGACAGCTGGTGGCCTGTACCAAGTCACAAAAGTGGAGATTGCTTCTTTGAATGCCAGCAGACTTGTCTTGAGCATACTGGACGACATGAGCATCACGGGCATAGATGTTTTACCATGCCAAGACTCATCAAAGTCTAGAACAAAACTATCAACTGATTGCTTGCAAATGTGTGTAAATGTTAGCAGGCTTCGACATTTTCAATACACTGAACCATCCGCTATGATAATTTACAGTGGGCAGGCTATGAAAATCTCCTCTTCCCTAAGGGATTATGTGGACCACTTTAGGGAGAATGATCTGAGCAAAGGTAGTCAAATGTTAATAATCTATAGGAAGTTTAATACTTTTCCCACAAGAAAGTTTACCAACAGTGAGGAACTAGAAGAAGATCTCTGCTGGGGCATTCCGAAACCTGCCATGAACTGGAAAAAGACGAACAAGAAGAGTATAGCATTTACAACTTTCCTCACAAAATATGGGTTATGGTTCTTTAACAGTCAAACTGTTTCGGGTTTCCCAGCAAAGAACTCATTCAGTAGTTGTGTTTGAACCTCTGATCCATTATTTCTTGATTAATACAGAATGCTAGAAGAAAGCAACCACAACCCCTCTTGTTGTTAACTTAAATATGTATCTAGGGGGATGGACAAGGTCCTTAAGCCCTCCCAATGAGAGTTTGGATTGGACATCACTACACACAATGATAGGAGAACAAGACGCTGGAACTAAGTGAAATGCCAAAGAGATCTCCCATTATTTAACTCTATATTGCTAAAATTTGCTATGTCTGTCCTTGGCAAAACTAGTGATGGGTATGAAATAATTCTGGCCTTATTCGATTTAAGAGTACATAACATAAAAATGCTGTGGTCTCAATCAACGCGCCAGAATAACTAAAACACAATGTCTCAGGCAATAATACCTTATGGTGAAGAAGGGTATGGTATGAAGCAAAATGTCTATAAGAACCTAATAAAGAGAAAACGTTGGAAGCCCAGAATATATTGTGGTCTGATTTTTAAAAAAATGCATTAAATAAGAAAGACTCCAAATGGTTCTGGACACTGGTCACTTATATAGAGAAGGGGGTGGTAAATGATCAGAATTCCACATAGAAGCAGAAGAATGGCTAACTCATTTCAGAAAGCAGTATGGAGCAGGTATTCTGGGCAGGGAAGCGATTTTATGAGGAGTGAATGCTTCTTTAGAGAACGCTCCTCTTTGAATATTCTAATACCAGATGTGGAAAAAGCTCTTGAAGATATGAGAATAAATAAGGCCGCCAGCCCCGATTTAGTTTCAATAGACCTCTATTGGGTGAAGTCCAAATTTTGGTCTGAAGCCCTTGCAAGTGGTCAAATACCCTCTTCATGGCACTCAGCAATTTTTGTACTACTATTTAAGAAAGGTAGTTGTGGTAAAACCCATTGAACTACCGACCAAACACAATATTGGACCTGGCTAAGAAGATTTTTGGGAAAGTTCTGCTCAACAGACTGCAGGGATGCGTGGATGTTAAAAATATTTTGACTGCAGTCCAAGCTGTCTTTAGATCATGAGTCGGGACAGTTGACCAAGTCGTACGCTTGTACATGATTTGCTATACGTACACAGCAGTAAAGAAGTCCCCATTGTATCTTACTTTTGTTGACTTAAAGTCAGCATTCGAGCTCATCAATCACGAAAACTGCTGGCTCTCCCTCCAAGCACTAGGAGTCGATAATGCAATTTTGGGGGCAGTAGTGAGTCTGCACACTAGTAACACGGCCAAAGTCTGTTATTGGTCTCACGGTGAATGTAATGGCCCATTCCCGATTAGTAAAGGAGTTAGGCAGGATTGTGTACTAGCCCAACCTCTTTTCAGTCTGATTCTAATTGATGTAACAGAATACTTGGTGGAGGCTAATCTTGATGTCCCAATTATTGCTAGCAACAAGGTTTGAATTCTCCTCTTTGCGGACGATGCTGGTTTGCTATCCAGGACAGAAAATGCTATGCATGGATTGCTGGGCAGGTTTGTAGAATAGAATACTGTAGAGTGAAGAACTTATTTGATAACATCAAGAAAACAAATGGTATGGTAATGAAGCTCTCAGCCGCTTTGAAGAGAAAACCAAAAGTCTATGGTGAAGAGATTGAGTGCATTTCCGATTTTGATTATTTGGGTATACGTTTCGGTAGACAATTTAAGTGGATAGACCAAATAAGCAAAGCAAGTACTACCTTATGACAAACCTCAAGAGCATTGCTTAGAGTTAAACAAAATGTAGGCTGTCAGTCCATAAGTATAATACTCCAGATCTACAAACAGAAAGTGGTAGCTTCTTCCTTATATGGAGCCGAACTATGGGGCCATGGCAATCTAAGGGAACTACAAGTAACAGAGAATCATTTCTTGAGGTCCTTGCTAAAACTTGGCCCGGGGACTACCCTGGTGCCACTTTTATTGGAGTTGGGTATTTCTTCCACTTTGGATCTGGCTATAAAATGGCAAGAGTTGTGCTGTCTATTTCCACAGAGAAATGCCAATGCTGCAGTATGTTTAAAACCTGTAATGGAAGTGAAGATTTCTCGTGGTACCGGCAAAGCTAGCTAGTTGGCACATGTCAAAAAATCATTAACAGTGCTGCAATTGTGGAACCCTGGAAAGATCCAGGCATAGGGCTTGTGGACAATGTAATAACTCTGAAAGAACACTACCAACATTTTAAATTGGAGACAAGGAATTCAACGATAGGATCGGGTAGCATACAGACAGGTTATTGTGCCATCAAGACAGAAATAGGTTTTGAAAACTACCTTGATCAGATTGACCCTAAACTGAAATGTACTCTATGCCGCCAGTGTAGATTGGGGATATTTCCAACTAGAGTGTATTTAGTGAGATGTGATTGGCTTAACAAAGGGGAAGAATATTTTGAATGCATTTTTGGAGGGAGTGATAATGTCATGCACTTTATACTATTTTGCACAAACGGGCCAATGCTTGCAAATATTGGCTACTTCCTTTGTCAAATTTTATAATACTAGGATGAGTTCAGATGCACCAGCGCTTTGTGTTAAGGCACATGATCAAATGATTTTTAACTCAGTATCTTCATATACATGGGCAACATGGCCAGTTGTTAAGAGCATCACGAAAAGATTTGGGCTAAAGTGAATTATATCCCAGGGAGGACAACAAATTCTATGTTGCAGTTTGTGTTATTTTACACTATGAGCTACTGTGGAGAGCATGTTTATCACCCTTTCTGTATTTGTGAAACGAGTACTTGGCATCTACAATGACATTCCATGTTTGTTAACATAGTGAATGCAATCTGGATGAGGGAAAAACAAATGTATGCTTTGCTAATTTTGCACATGTTGAGAGTACTGGTTTTCTACACAAGTGCCTGGCTGGTTTTAGAATTTTATCAATTGATGGTTATGATGTTAATTTAAAATATATAATTAATTTATATATTTGTAACTAAGCTTATTGTTTTTATACTGTAAGGCTTATAGTTGATGAAAATAAAATGTAATTGAATTTTATAAGGCTACGGTCATATTTATGATTAGTGGTTATGGTTAGTGCTACGTTTAGGTTTTGGCAAGGTTTAGGGAGGGTTAAGTTGAGTTTAAGGTTAGGGGTTAAGGATAGGATTGCAATCAGGTGAAACAAAAGGTTAGGGATTATGGGTTAGTGTTTTGGTTAGGGGGTTGTGTCAGGTTTACAGAGTTGGTTAAGTGTAGTAAATGATTATGGTTGATGGAGAGAATTTTAATCAGGGCTAGATTGAGTGTCAATGTATATGTTGGTGTTGGGTTTAGATCTGGGGACAATGTTAATGCCAACGTTAGGCTCAGGTTTATAGTTAGGGTTAGGATGAACATTAGTTTTAAGGTTTCTATTGTATTCCTGCATTGAGTAAGCATTGTGTTTAGGGCTATGGTCAGAAACATATAAAAGGTTAGAGTTGGGATTGGTGTTAGGATTAGTGTCAGCTTCAAGGGTAGCCTTATTGTGAGTGAAAGGTTTAAGGTTATGATGAGGGATATAACTTATGGGGGAAATTTTGTTATGCTCAAAAATATAATTTTGACCTTTTGATCAATGTAAAAAAAACATGGGTTTTGATGCATTCTCGAGATTATATTCTCAAAATTTGATTTTCAAACTAATGTGCTTTCAAACATTATTTATCAACTGTTGACACGTTGTGTTATATTATTTCAAAGCCATTTGTATTTATCACAAGTATGGCCTTGAGGCGCTACAGTAATCCATCCTTCCTGGCCTCCACTGTTACTCCTGCTTTCATGTCCGATTCTACCACCGCAAGGGCTTCCCCTTCACTTGGTTTGTCTATGTTGTTTGATGCAGAAAGGGTGCACCGACAGAATATCGAGTTTAAATGTCGACATGCACAAATATCGAGTTGGAAATATTGTGATGCAGAAATATCGACAGCAAAAATATCGTGGGCAAGAATATCGACTTGGAGGTAAGAAATATCGTTTTTGAAAATATCGAAGTCATTAATATCGTTTGCAAAAATATAGTTGTTTAAAATATCGATGTTTTAATTAGTGTTATGTATTTTAGTATGTATTTTATAAGTATGTGAACTATTTTTTGTATAAGTATTGCTTTTGTCTTTTAATATATTTGTTAAATTTTTTGTAGTTATTAATTTTATTTTAATTAAATTTTGCATTTTTTAGTTCTGTAGCAGGTTGTGGGTTTATAGGGGAATAGGGTGGGAAGTAATGTAATTATAATAAATTAAGTATTATTTTTTATTTATCAGTATTTATAAAATTTAGATTTTATAGTGGTAATTGTGGGAATTAATTTATTATTAATTAATTATTAATTGGTTGTTAATTTTAATTAATTAATTAATTGCTAATGATGTTAATAGTGTCATTTTTTTAGGAGCGGGTTGTGGGTTTATAGGGGAATAGGGTGGGAAGTAATTTAATTATAATAAATGTATTGATATTTTTTATTTATTAATATTTATTTAATTTATATTTTATAGTGTTAATTGTGGGATTTTATGTATTATTAATTATTTATTAATTGCTTGTTAATTATTAGTAATTCATTAATTGGTAATTAATTATGTTAATTGTGTTATGTTTTTTAGGAGCAGGTGGTGGGGTTTATAGGGGAATAGGGTGGAAAGTAATTTATTTATAATTAATTAATAATTATTTGTTAATTAATGCTAATTAATTAATTAAAATTTAAATATTGCAATTGTGTAATTAATTTTAGATATGAGTTGTGGGGTTTATAGTGGTAAAGGGTGGGAAGTAATATCTTTTAAATTCATTAATAAGTTGTTGTTAATTGATATTAATTTATTAATGTTAAATTAGTTATGGAAATTGTGTAATGATTTTTAGGTGCGGGTTGTGGTGTTTATTGGGGTAGAGGGTGGAAAGTTATTCATGTTTAATTAATTAATAATTATTATTGTGTGTGTGGGTTTCGGTTTTATAGGGGTAACGTTTGGGGAGTAAATTAATTTTTATCTGTTTTAATTTGTTTTTTTAATTAATTATATTTCTTTAATTGATAATTAATTATGTTAATTATAGAGGTACATTTAAAAAAATTTTTTAGATGTGTGTTGTGAATTGTGTGGTGTTATATGGTAGGAAATAAAAAAGATTACATTTATGTAATAATTAATGTTTTTGATTATAAATAATTTCTATTAGAAATAGTTATTTGTTTGTAAAATATTTTTACATTTTTTAAATAAATCTTTCTAGGTATTTGTTAGATCTTTTTAACATTATAATATGCTTTTATCTTTTGTAAATTTTTAATATTTTTATATATATATTTTTTTCTTTTTTAAAATCTTTTGTGTTGTAGTTGATATTTTGTTTGTTTTTAATTTTGAACTGATTCCAATGGGAATATTAATTTTACCCCTCTGCTATCCAACACTTTCCCTACTGTTTCACTCACTGGAGTGGGAATAGTAATTTTTACCCCTCAGCTATCCAACACTTTCCCTACTGTTGCACTCACTGGAGTGGGAATAGTAATTTTTACCCCTACGCTATCCAACACTTTCCCTACTTTTGCACTCACTGGAGTGGGAATAGTAATTTTTACCACTCCGCTATCCAACACTTTCCCTATTGTTGCACTCACTGGAGTGGGAATAGTAAGTTTTACCTCTCCGCTATCCAACACTTTCCCTACTGTTGCACTCACTGGAGTTGGAATAGTAAGTTTTACCCCTCCGCTATCCAACACTTTCCCTACTGTTGCACTCACTGGAGTGGGAATATTAAGTTTTACCCCTCCTCTATCCAACACTTTCCCTACTGTTGCTCTCACTGGAGTGGGAATAGTAATTTGTACTCCTCCGCTATCCAACATTTTCCCTACTGTTGCACTCACTGGAGTGGGAATAGTAAGTTTTACCCCTCCCCTATCCAACACTTTCCCTATTGTTGCACTCACTGGAGTGGGAATAGTAATTTTTACCCCTCTGCTATCCAACACTATCTCTACTGTTGCACTCTCTGGAGTGGGAATAGTAATGTTTACCCCTCCGCTATCCAACACTTTCCCTACTGTTGCACTCTTTGGAGTGGGAATAGCAATTTGTACCCCTCTGCTATCCAACACTTTCCGTACTCTAGCACTCACTGGAGTGGGAATAGTAAGTTTTACCCCTTCCCTATCCAACACTTTCCCTACTGTTGCACTCACTGGAGTGGGAATAGTAAGTTTTGCCCCTTTGCTATCCAACATTTTCTCTACTGTTGCACTCACTGGAGTGGGAATAGTTATTTTTACCACTCCGCCATCCAACACTTTCCCTACTGTTGTACTCAATGAAGTGCAAAATTTAAGTTTAAAGACTATTAAATATTTTAAATTTTTTAATTTATAATATAATGCTTTTTAAATAGATTTTATGTTATAGGTGTATGTTTATATATATATATTTATTGTATATTTGTATATATTTATAAAATGTAAAAATACATTAAAATTAATAGTTTATTATTTGTTTTAAAGTAAATATATATATATATATTACATTTTATTTATGTATGTTTACGTTTTTTAAAATTAAATGTATTTCTTATATTTTTTTAAATGTATATTAAATCCAAATATTTTTTTTAAAGGTAATTTTATTATTTAATATATTCAACATTATTTTTCACATATATAAAAATATCAATATTTTGTACATCAATATTTTTTACATGATATTTTTATACTTATCATTATAAGTATAGGATGTCAATATTTTTGACACCGATATTTATGACTCGATATTTGTGTATGGGGATATTTTGGGCGTCGATATTCTATCAGTGAACCGTAGAAAGGCAAGATCTGCCCACTGAGTCACGTGACATGCTTTTTTTAATGCTTTCAATTAACAACCCCTTTTTGTATGTAAAAGTTAGACTATTCCTTACATGACCAGCCCAACACTGACCAGAGATCCGTGAAGTATGTCCTGCTTTGACATGAGATCATTTGACTGAGGATGCGACAAGGGTGCTCTTTTCTGTGTGTTCTTGGGCTTGACGCCTGTGTTTTGTAATAAGGCAATGACGGTGTCTCGTATTGACACTTCAATTTAGACCTAACATAAGTGGAAAGTGGATTTTACTGGACTTAGGATTCTTTAATAGGGTGCCCTTTTTGTTCAATTTATTTTATTTATTCCAAATGCAATAAACAATAAAACATGCAAAGAATACTCAGATATAATAACAAAACTGCAAATACTAGTAAATGACAGGAATTATCTTTAAAGGGGTGAGCAAGCGAGCGTACGTAATTGCAAAAAAGGAAACTTATTCACAGTGAGAGAAAAAACAACTTTAAAAAGATCCAATGGAGTTAGTTAAGTTTCAATATTGAGCAGTTGTTATACATGCCAGCAGCTCAAGGAAGTGCTAGTTCAACGTCTGTATGAAGCTTATCTGATAGCTTTCTAGTGCTAGGTTTTTGGGAAGGTTGTTCCTAGCCACTTGTAGGGTTGTACCTCCACATTTATAAAAATATATTTTCTTCTGGTCTTCAAAATTTCCAGTCTAGTTTCGTGATTCTTTATGCTGGTAGTCAATATTTTCACAAGGAATCCAATCTTGTTTCCCCTGGGGGCGTGGTCTCGGCGGCAGCAAAATGGCTGCACCTTGAGTGAGTTCTGCTGACCGGGCGAGAATTATCCGACATAATCCTGAGATAAAGCCTGCTAACAATGGCCTGAGATACCTGCCTGCGTTGCGGGACACCACCCGACTCCGATCCAGCTGTTTCGCTGAGGTTGGGCCGCCCGGGAAGGCAGGTAAATGGCAGCCCTTTGCAGATTCTGCTGAATCTGATAGGCCGCGCGGACATGGCGGCTGGCTGGGAGACGCGGTGAGGAGTAGCTGCTGACTCGCTCCCAACTGGTGATGCTGGCCGTGCCTGGCCTGCCTGCCGATGCTCCTGCGACCGTCTGGAGAGGTGCGAGCCCCGGGGAGTGAGCGACGGTGACTGCGAGGTTCCCAGCGTAACCCTCCCACTCAAGATCCTGCCTAGGCCCTGCAGACCTGCGCACTCCCGGTGAGGATTCGCGCGGTCGACACCGGAGTTCTTGCTACCCCAACACTGCTGCCGGAATACCCGTGTTGCTGCGGGGAGGCCCCTCTCTAACTGCGGGGTGCCGGTCAGAAGATATTTGCGGTCGGCCCGCTGCCTAAGGCCCTGTAGCTCCCCCCTGGGCTGACGCGGCACGGCCTGGAGGTGAGCACTCCTACCCGCCTGGAACTTCTGCTGTGCTGGCTACCTGGGTCTGGAGACGCTGACCGTGGAGGCCCTGAGAGAGCCGGCCTCACGGACCTGCCTATCGGTGAGTGCATGCTCAGGAATAGAGGAGCCCAGGCACTGTGTGATTTGGGGCCCGACAAGGTGAAGGTGGGTTGGGATTGTCTGCCGAGCAGAGGTTGACACGCTGGGGGTGCCCCCGGGCTGTCAGGAAGACGTGCCCTGGACTAGAATGCTGCCCGTCGCCTGTACAATACCCTGAGTCACTGCAGAGAGGGCGGCGGCGAGCACACCTATGGGCCTCCCTGGACACTATCCTTGGTGGCTGCGCCGCGGGGCACATACGGATTCAGGCCTCCCTGGGCTTCCCGCTGGGCCTCCAACATAGAGTTTCTGAGGGGCGCACTAACTGAATTACCCCAATATAGAGGACCTGCCCCTTGGGTGAAATGGGGAAAACTGACCATAAGCAGCCTAAATTGAACTTTGAGGGCAGACGCACAGGCCGCGGCGGATATGCGCAGCAAGATGTAGGAGATCAGGCTACCCAAACAGAAGTTTCTGCTGTACAGGATGAGGACATTAAATCAATACTTCTAGAAGTCAAAACTAGCCTGAAGACCATTGACTCTAAAATAGACCACCTTGCACTGCGCCTAGATCAGGTCAAACAATGCGTCGACTCTCACGATAACCGGATCACGCACCTGGAGGCACGGGTGTCAGACGCTGATGACTCCATTGCTGAGGCCCAGCATGATTTCTCAAGATGGACAAGGTCTTGGACCTCATACGCGCCAAAAATGAAGACCTCAAATCTCATTCCCGTAGGAACAATCTGTGCATAACGGGCATTCCTGAGACCACTGCAATGGGCAAAATGGAGGACTACCTAGAAGCGCTGCTGCGCGAACTCTTCGGCTCTGCATTATCTGAATGCTTCATAGTAGAGTGTGCCCACTGCTCCCTAGGCCCGCGGCCCCCCCGGGAGCTGCGGCACGACCAATCATTGCCCGCATCCTAAATTATCGCGACTGCGACGCCATCCTGAGGAAAGCGAGAGAGATGAAAGAAGTTAGACATCATGGCAGCACCCTTGCTTTTTACCCTAACTTTACCATAACAGTCCAAAATGCCAGAAAGGATTTTCTACCTGCTAAGCGGCTGCTTCAGCAACTCAACATCACATATGCCCTCCTGTACTCGGCTAAGCTGCGAATTGACACGGAGGGCAAGCCCCGCTACTTCACGGACTCCAAGGTGGCTGTGTCCTTTGTGAAGCAACTGAACAAGTCTCGAACCCGCACTTTACCGACGGAGGGTGAGAATTGCCACCTAAGTGACAATAACTAGAATTTTTCACTGCTGATCTCTGTGGGGTATATACAATATCACATACTTGTTGCTACCCATTCTCCGCAGTATAATGTTCCCTTGAATTCTGTAGGCGAACAATGATCTGACTACCGGGCCTTGTCTCTGTTATCTCACATCTTCACCCGGTTACCCAACCTTCCGACGGGGGATGGTCTGGCTGAGCCCTCGCTCCCAATTGGGATGAATCCCACCTGTTCTCTGTTCTACATATGTTGGGTGTTCTGGGGAGGTGGGAGCTATGCATCTCAACCTAATTGGGGGTTGGAGTGGGAGGGGGAGAGTTAGGTTTGCTGCAATTAGGTGCCTGAAAGTTGCCCCTCACCTATGGGTTTGTTTTATTTCAAATAGTCCGACATGTTCAGCACACAACATCTATCATCATAAACGATTACTGCACACTACACAGCAAGGTTCCATACTCCAGCGGCTGCCGGCACAACGCCAGTGGCACACTTATATACATCGCAGTTTACTAGCATGGCTGAGGCAACGTTTATCACTTGGAACATTAGAGGCATAAATGATCACCGTAAATCTCGACTTATCCATGCCTACTTAGCCAGACACAACACCGACATATGTTTCCTACAGGAAACGCATCTTGCCACCATCAATGCTGCTAGACTCAAGGCCCGTCATTGGGGAGATGCCTACTCGGCAGCCTACTCCAACTATGCCAGGGGGGGGGGGTCACTATTTTGAATAGACGTGGCTTACCATGGCGCAATGATCAAACGTACACCGATACTGCTGGCAGATATGTTATATTAACAGGTACTCTCTATTCCCAACCTCTTCTCTTGGCTGACATTTACGGCCCCAACCTGGACGACCCGGACTTTTTTTTTAATATATGGAGACTGCTTTCATCCCTTGGCATATATACAGTCATATAGGGCAGTGACTTCAACATAGCACCGCTTAACACTATTGATCGATCAGGCACGCAAATACACAACCCACAAGCCACTGCTGTCCTACACACATAAATACAAGAGAACGCCTTAGTGGACCTCTGGTGACACACTCACCCCACGGGCACTTAAGTAACTTGCATATCCACCACACACAGCTCTTGGTCACGTATCGATCTATGGCTTACAACGAGATGTGGCCAGCTGGACCTCATCAGTAGAACACATGCCCTTCACCCTATCTGATCACGCCCCTGTACGTTTTACTTTAAAGATACCACACACCCGTCAGCGCATGTTCTTGTGGCGGTTACCCCCTCATGCCTTGCGCAACATGGTATTTAAAGAAGAATTGCGCAGCGCCAATATCGACTTCTTTGAACTCAACACCGGTTCAGTCGAATCTCTCTCAATTCTCTGGGAATCGTTTAAGGTGGTGATCAGGGGGATATGCATTGCAAAACAGGCCGGAGTCCTCCGGTCCATATGGGACACCCTGAGACGCTTAGAAACTGACATCCGAGCCCTAGACCAGGCTTACTGCTCCAACCTCAACCTGGATACATTGGCTGACATAAGGATCAAAATGACTGCATACCACTCAGAAGCTGAACGTGAAATAAACTGCCTTGGCCATGAGGCGTCTGCCTGTAGATATTCAGAGGGCGAACGCCCCGGCAAAACCCTGGCTAACCTGCTGCGGAAACCCCATGCATCCGCTTATATGACGGAACTGTGTACCGAGTCTGGCAACAGAATTACCGCGCCAGACAACATCATAGAAACAATCACCACCTTCTATTCCCAACTCTACACTGCTGGGTCGAAACAGGACCCAGACTCCCTACAACAGTACTTTGACTCGATTGAGCTCCTATGGCTCATTCCGGCCAATCGTGAATACCTTGATGCCCCATTCACAAATGAGGAAATCACACAGGTCATTGCGAGCCTCCCTGCTGACAAAGCACCTGGCACGGATGGCCTTACTCCGGCGTTTTATAAAGAGTATGCCTCAATCTTAATACCCCAACTACTATAAATGTACAATGAATCCATTGAAGTCGGTCGCCTCCCCCCTTCATTACGTGAGGCACTCATCACACTAATACTGAAACCAGATAAGCCGCCAGCATCTTGAGACTCGTACCGCCCCCTTTCGCTCATTAACACAGACAACAAAATACAAGCCAAAATGCTAGCAAATCGACTACTCCCCTCATGCCGCTAATAATACGCCCAGACCAATACGGCTTTATCCCAGGCCGAGCCACATCACATAACCTTAGAACTATCTTCTCCGTAATGCATCAAATTAATCCCACCCTACCTGCAGTGACTACGCTCCTTGATGCCACTAAGGTGTTTGACTCCCTCGAATGGCCCTATCTGTTCTCCCTCCTGGCCCGCCTTGGCCTTATCCAGGACTTCATCCGCAATATTAGGTTGCTATACACCCTCCCTACGGCAATTATCAAACTCAATGGGCAGATAACCGAACCCGTCGTAATCACCAGGGGCACACGGCAGGGATGCCCACTTTCACCCCTGCTTTTTGCCATTGCCATGGAGCCCCTCACTGCGCAGCTACGGCAGCACCACACCCAGCGCAGTATCGGGTTCTCTGCCCGTGTTTTGATGACCTCTATGTATGCTGACGACGTTGCGTTATATATCCGCGAGCCACACAAAAACTTATACCCCATGGCTAGGGAAGTCATACTCTTCAACGGATATTTGGGCGTTCACATCAATTGGAGCAAATCCATCTTATTTCCCCTCACGGATGTAACACTACCTTGCTCGTCGGAGTTTCCACTTAAATGGGCAACTGAGCTGATTAGATACTTAGGCATTTGGCTCAGCAGAAACACGGACGAACTCTGGTCAGCGAACTATGCAAGGCTATGGAATGGTTGGAAGCAAAAATACCACTTTGGAACAAACTCCCTCTATCCATGACTGGCCGCATCGCAATTGCCAAAATGATAATCCTACCGAAATTTCTTTATTTGTTTTTAAACATTCTGCTCCCTCTTACAATTCAATTTTTAAACAGATTGCGCTCCAACTTAATCTCACTTACATGGGCGGGACGTCAGCCGCAAATTGCATACGATATCCTGACGCTGCCCTTCTCGTGCGGCGGACTGGGTGCTCCAAATCTGAAACTGTACGCATATTGTGCTCAGGCTAGTTTCCTACATTTCCGGCTTCATCCGACACCATTCCAACCACATACGACGGTAGAGGCTGATCTGGCCTCTCCCTGGCCGCTCAGCACGGCACTGTTCCTGCCCTATAAAAATCCCAGGAAAGAAATAAACATGGTTGAATGCTTGCGCTGGGCATGGGAGGGACTTCGTAAGATAACTGGCACTGATACCTTATACGCCCCATCTATGCAGCTTGCGGAAAATCCTGCCTTCCCTCCGTTACAGAACAAAGGTATGGCGCACCGCACGAAGGCAGTAGGAATCTGCATAAACGCAGATCTATATCCGGAGGGTCACTTCCTTCCCCCACCTGAGCGCACCGAAACATCAACACCTACACTCCTGGACAGCTTATTGTATCACCAAATACGGGCAACCTGTAAAAACACAAACAGTGCATTCCCGGCACCACCTCCTTCTAACGCGGCACTAGAATACATTAACACAACTACCTCACACCAAAAACTCGTCACCAGACCCTATTCGCTATCTATGGCAGCCTCACCCATTGACACAGAACGTGCACGTTGCGCGTGGTGGGGAGACTTGCTTGACAGTCTCACTCCCGAGCAGTGGCATTACTGCTGCAATCAGACCGAAAGATTATCCCCCAATTATAGGATGAGACAGATACACTTCAAATTCCTTCACAGGTTATACCGTACCCCTATGACGCTGCACAAAATGGGCCTAGCTGCGGACACACGATGCACACGCTGCTCGACACCCAACGCCATATTCACTCACCTGGCCTGGTCTTGTCCTAAAGTGGCTTCTTACTGGCTGGAGGTCTGCAAGGCCATTAGTGCTATCACCTCAGATACCATTACACCTGATCCCCTTCTCTGCCTGCTTGGGTATGTCAAAGAGATTCCTGATGCCAGCCGTCGTCTGGTAGCGATGCTACTGGTTTTGGCCAGGCGTAGAGTGGCGATACACTGGGGGCGGAAACCGGCACCATTGCTCAAATCCTGGCTCGCCGACGCCGCAGATTGCCAGACACAACTGACAGAATTCGGGAACCTTATGCCAACAGCGAGGAGGCCACATGATATCTGGGGACCGCTGGTTACTTACCTTCACGGCCAGGCGGACACTGGTTCAGGCCATGACACCCCTGCGACCAGCCCCGCACACAAGTCTACACGCTCGACCAATACCCACGCCAACGTGCCTATACCTCCATAGATAAGGTTGGCACAGTGATATCATCCTTGTCTTTATATGCCTCATTCTTATTCTTGCTGTCTGATGTAAGGATTGTTACTGCGAGCTACTGCTGGTTATTTTTTACCTGTATGTGAATCAATGGTCCACTACGCTCTGACGGTGTAACTGCTGAACTGTTTGTACTAATATGTTCATAATGAAAATGTTTAACAATTTGTTTTTAAAAATGTCTTAAAATCTTGTTTCCCCTGCTGGTGGCGCATTGAGGCCAGTGGTATAGCAAGGGGGGTGGCCCGAGTTTTGGGGGTGGCAGCCTCCACCCCGCTCTTACCTGCGGCTGCTGCGGGGTGGCAAAGGTAGGAATCGCCAGCAACCCCCCCCCCCTGCTATTACATGCGGCCACAATGGGCGGCAAATGCAGGGACCACCACGGGTGGCTAAAGGTCTTACTACGCCACTGATTGAGGCTGCCTACAGTTGTGCTGCTCTAAAATCTAACCTCGTGCTGTGTACTATTTTTAGGTTGCTTGAAAGTCCATCCAGGAGGACCTGTGTTTCAAAGTGTGAGAAACATGAAACAGGGTATTTGAAGAGTTTAAGATTAATCCAGTCGAGCAGTCCACTTTTTTGATCGAGTGATGTAATCGATGGTTCAGGAAGTTCCAGTGCTTAATTTGTAAAGGGATAAGTGCTGGGCCTAAAGTTTTGCTCAGAAGCACTGTGCCGGAACTTTTGAATGTCAGGGTGCCAAATACCAAGGCTAGGTAGTCTTGATTAAACCTCATCTCGCTTCCATACAGCACAAGTCACCCCTAGCCCCTTTATCTCACGCTTGCAGTTTCTTTTTCATTCCTGCTTTCTCCATTTGTCACTGTTTTTCTCTTTCTCTTTTTCCTTCTTCCCCCCTATGTGTTTCTCTCTCTCTTGTTCTGGGTCAAAATCTAATGAGGAAAAATAAGAACTGACCTCTAGAAAAGAGTGCCCGGGGGACCCACATTCAATCACCAGCTCAAATTAAGCACTGGGAAGATCTCTTTGTATATTAGACATTTACGGCCAGATGTATCAAAGGGTTGTACCCATTCTGTGTCTATGGGAAAATGTGTTGGTACATAAGGCCCCTAATTAGTTGAGAAGCGGAGATATTGAAATCTAAGAACTTTAACTGGAATGTGAATACAATCTTGTTTATCCTTTTTGTTCCAGGTCGCATTACATGTCGATAGGTAGTTTCGCAGGTTTTTTTCCAAGGTTCATTCCAAAGACTGGTGGCTGATGACTCCAAGTAACAAGGTCAGCATGATTTCTGTGATTTCATTTTGTAACCTACTGCCAACTCGTAATCAACTCTGACTGGTTTAATTGCACTGACCTGAACTCCTGTGTGCTTCAGGTCGCTAAGGAAAGCCCAGCACTGGCAAAAGGTCTCCTGTCCCATGCAGTAGCTGGTAAGGATGGGGTGGTTAAAGTAAAACACTCACGAGGCAAAGTGAGGGAACTTTGCATTTTGTGGAGAGCTGGAAAGATCTACAACTTCTTTCCTGAGCTATAGTTTCACTTGAGCAAACTCATTCCCTGCAGCCAGATGTCAGACCCACCACTGATGAGCCATCAGGCTGATGGCAAAGTGTTTCGCTGCTGTCACTCAGGGCTATGCTGGGCCTGTAAGCATATGTCAAGTGGGCAGTGTGCACAGCAACAGGTTCATTCTCACTGCATGGCAGGGTCCATTACATTGCCTCAATTTCTTAAACTTCAACAACTTTGCGTAAGCATTGTTTGAGATGTGAGGTCTACATCTTCGCCACTTCTCATATCCCTACTCATAAGGTTAATACCGTAATTGTTTATTGACCCAATGGTTTGTTGGTCATTTACAGCAGCACATGGCCTTTTAGCCAATATTGTTTTGAAGGCAGGAACAATGAAAAAACCAAAGCTAAAAGCCCAAGAATATGTGCTATTAAGTAGCAAAGCCACAACAGGTCAAATTTACCCACACATTGGGGCCGATTCCGATCTCGGTCGGAGGCGCACCCAATACTATTCGGTCGGGAAAAAAGCCATGCGAAAGCCAGTTTCCCGACCGATCCGTACAGCACACCGAACGAGCAAGTACGATGCGCACAACAGCAAAAATTCCGGCCGAGCCGTACTCACCCAAACCAGGTCCTGTTCTCCGACCGAGGCGAATCCGGAAACGCCGAATCGAGTCGCACGGAAGGGAAAATGCAGCCCCGTCCGGCCGAACAAGTACGATGCGCTTTCCGTACGCGCCGAACCCGTCGCTACGCACGGCACGTCAAAGCATCCGGGAGAGGCGCACATAAGCTCCGAATCGCGCCACAACACGATCCACGGCTACGAGACGAACACGGCACCGACGAGGACGACGCGAAGCGACGAGGACGAAGCGAAGCGACGAGGACGAAGCCAAGCGACGAGGACGACGCGAAGCAACGAGAAGGACGAACGACACGAACCAACCATGAATCCCTTCGTCCCGATCATACCAATATTCTACATCTACTACCGGAACAGGCACGGACGCGTACGGCGCAGAAGGTAAGTCAGACACCAACCACAAAACACATACAACACGTACACGACACATCACACACATACACTGGGAATCTGAATATACTTACACCAGCAACAGCAGCACCATAGGGGCGGGATGCCCATCACCAATGCCACATATGCACACAGGGGCCTGAATGCGCGCCACCACCCCAACCCAGGGGGGCTGGATGCCTACCACTACTACCACCCTTAGCCAGGGGGCAGGATGCCTACCACTACTACCACCCTTAGCCAGGGTGGCAGGATGCCTACCACTACTACCACCCTTAGCCAGGGGGGCAGGATGCCCACCACTACTACCACCCTTAGCCAGGGGGGCAGGAAGCCTACCACTACTACCACCCTCACCCACGGGGGGCAGGATGCCTACCACTACTACCACCCTTAGCCAGGGGGGGCAGGATGCCCACCACTACTACCACCCTTAGCCAGGGTGGCAGGATGCCTACCACTACTACCACCCTTAGCCAGGGGGGCAGGATGCCTACCACTACTACCACCCTTAGCCAGGGTGGCAGGATGCCTACCACTACTACCACCCTTAGCCAGGGGGCAGGATGCCTACCACTACTACCACCCTTAGCCAGGGGGGCAGGATGCCCACCACTACTACCACCCTCACCCAGGGGGGGCAGGATGCCCACCACTACTACCACCCTTAGCCAGGGGGGGCAGGATGCCCACCACTACTACCACCCTTAGCCAGGGGGCAGGATGCCTACCACTACTACCACCCTTAGCCAGGGGGCAGGAAGCCTACCACTACTACCACCCTCACCCACGGGGGCAGGATGCCTACCACTACTACCACCCTTAGCCAGGGGGGCAGGATGCCCACCACTACTACCACCCTTAGCCAGGGTGGCAGGATGCCTACCACTACTACCACCCTTAGCCAGGGGGCAGGATGCCTACCACTACTACCACCCTTAGCCAGGGGGCAGGATGCCTACCACTACTACCACCCTTAGCCAGGGGGCAGGAAGCCTACCACTACTACCACCCTTAGCCAGGGTGGCAGGATGCCTACCACTACTACCACCCTTAGCCAGGGGGCAGGATGCCCACCACTACTACCACCCTTAGCCAGGGGGCAGGAAGCCTACCACTACTACCACCCTCACCCAGGGGGGCAGGATGCCCACCACTACTACCACCCTTAGCCAGGGTGGCAGGATGCCCACCACTACTACCACCCTCACCCAGGGGGGCAGGATGCCCACCACTACTACCACCCTTAGCCAGGGTGGCAGGATGCCTACCACTACTACCACCCTTAGCCAGGGGGCAGGATGCCTACCACTACTACCACCCTTAGCCAGGGGGCAGGAAGCCTACCACTACTACCACCCTCACCCAGGGGGGCAGGATGCCTACCACTACTACCACCCTTAGCCAGGGGGGCAGGATGCCTACCACTACTACCACCCTTAGCCAGGGGGGCAGGAAGCCTACCACTACTACCACCCTTAGCCAGGGTGGCAGGATGCCTACCACTACTACCACCCTTAGCCAGGGGGGCAGGATGCCCACCACTACTACCACCCTTAGCCAGGGGGGCAGGAAGCCTACCACTACTACCACCCTCACCCAGGGGGGGCAGGATGCCCACCACTACTACCACCCTTAGCCAGGGTGGCAGGATGCCCACCACTACTACCACCCTCACCCAGGGGGGGCAGGATGCCCACCACTACTACCACCCTTAGCCAGGGTGGCAGGATGCCTACCACTACTACCACCCTTAGCCAGGGGGCAGGATGCCTACCACTACTACCACCCTTAGCCAGGGTGGCAGGATGCCTACCACTACTACCACCCTTAGCCAGGGGGCAGGATGCCTACCACTACTACCACCCTTAGCCAGGGGGCAGGATGCCCACCACTACTACCACCCTCACCCAGGGGGGCAGGATGCCCACCACTACTACCACCCTTAGCCAGGGGGGCAGGATGCCCACCACTACTACCACCCTTAGCCAGGGGGGCAGGATGCCCACCACTACTACCACCCTCACCCAGGGGGGGCAGGATGCCCACCACTACTACCACCCTTAGCCAGGGTGGCAGGATGCCTACCACTACTACCACCCTTAGCCAGGGGGGCAGGATGCCTACCACTACTACCACCCTTAGCCAGGGGGGCAGGAAGCCTACCACTACTACCACCCTCACCCACGGGGGCAGGATGCCTACCACTACTACCACCCTTAGCCAGGGGGGCAGGATGCCCACCACTACTACCACCCTTAGCCAGGGGGCAGGATGCCCACCACTACTACCACCCTCACCCAGGGGGGCAGGATGCCCACCACTACTACCACCCTTAGCCAGGGGGGCAGGATGCCCACCACTACTACCACCCTTAGCCAGGGGGGCAGGATGCCCACCACTACTACCACCCTCACCCAGGGGGGCAGGATGCCCACCACTACTACCACCCTTAGCCAGGGTAGCAGGATGCCTACCACTACTACCACCCTTAGCCAGGGGGGCAGGATGCCTACCACTACTACCACCCTTAGCCAGGGGGGCAGGAAGCCTACCACTACTACCACCCTCACCCACGGGGGGCAGGATGCCTACCACTACTACCACCCTTAGCCAGGGGGGGCAGGATGCCCACCACTACTACCACCCTTAGCCAGGGTGGCAGGATGCCCACCACTACTACCACCCTCACCCAGGGGGGGCAGGATGCCCACCACTACTACCACCCTTAGCCAGGGGGCTGGATGCCTACCACTACTACCACCCTTAGCCAGGGGGGCTGGATGCCTACCACTACTACCACCCCCACTCATAGGATGGACAATGCATGACACAACAAGCACACCACAACCTAGGGAATGCAAGATTAAGACATCCCCCACCACCATGACAAGCGTGTGAGCAGGCTGTGTCAAATGCCTACAACACCGAACATGACTTTGAACATACAATGTGACCCCCTAGCACATGTGCCACACATATATGTGTGTGGCACCCACAATGCAAGCAGCCCATGACCATTGTGGCAATGGGGCCTAAACCCCCATCATCACAGTGACCACAAGGTAAGTGTGGGGTCCATAGCTGAAGCACATTTTGAACATTGTGGCAATGGGGTCTAAACCCCCATCATCACAGTGACCAAAAGGCAAGTGTGGGGTCCATAGCTGAAGCACATTTTGACCATTGTGGCAATGGGGTCTAAACCCCCATCATCACAGTGACCAAAAGGCAAGTGTGGGGTCCATAGCTGAAGCACATTTTGACCATTGTGGCAATGGGGACTAAACCCCCATCATCACAGTGACCAAAAGGCAAGTGTGGGGTCCATAGCTGAAGCACATTTTGACCATTGTGGCAATGGGGTCTACACCCTCATCATCACAGTGACCAAAAGGTAATTGTTGACAAAGAAAGAGCTGCAACTGCCAAACTGCATGGATCATTCCTGGTCACAGAACCAAAAACTCATCTGTGGCAAAGTAGTGTATGTGTCCCATTGCAACATAAATTGGGGGAGCCAAATACTGCAGTGCAAATGAAACATTCCTTTGGCCATGTGCAGACAAACAACACCCATGGGGGCTGAGACCGTCAACAGTCATCAATGACACAATGACAGAAGTGACCATCAGAATGCAGAACCACATATTTGCACCAATGGGCACACAAATGCAGATACCCTGTGGAGACAGCAGATGTGAGGTGAACAGATACCATACCATGGCAGCAATGGGACACACAAACCATGATCACTGTGCTGACCGATGACCTAGGAGTCCCAGGGACAGCAGGGGAAACACACCAAACAACATACAGCCAATGGCACACCCAAGATATGCCAATGCAGTGGTGCAGATGCACAAACACAAACAGGCAGACCAACACTGTCATCATACACAGCAGGTGAGGGGTGGGGGTGCCAGTGTCCCCAGGCAACAACACAACACATGAGGAGAGCTGAATACCAATCATACAGATGTGCATACACTGCCACACTGAGGTAACTCATGGATCCAAATCCCCTATGTGGGCAAGCAGGCATTGACAGGTGAGAGGGAGCACAAAACACACATGTCACACAGGCACGTAGGAACAACAACTGACACAGCAAGTCACAGACACACCACAGCACCACCCCCAGGGCCCCCACAATGTGGTGACCCTGGGCTGAATAAAAATACCACTGTGATGACAAAGCTAAATGTCGTTCACACTGTGAACCACAGTCAGGTGTCCTGAGCAACAAACTACCATCACACCTACACAAGCACAAATCAATCAGCATGGCCAGTAAGCCAAGGCCAACATGGAGGCAGGGGCCTAGCCGGGCAACAACTCTCATCTGCACACACTCAAGACCACACCCCTCGACCTCCAACAATGTGCAGCAGTGAAGTACACATGCACTGGTGACATTGCACATGCACCCATGACTATTCCAGGGTGGTGGGTGGGAACCAAGGTGTAGAAACACATCACACATGGACACTCAACAAGACTCCTGAATGTCTGACACACTGCACACTACGCTGTACATGGACATGACGGCAATACCACACCGACCAATGGGATCCCAGCCACAGTCACACACCAATGAAGAAGCCAAGGTCACCCACAAAGAACACACATAGACAACAACCAACATTGCAGCCCGGACCCTAAGGAGTGCCAGCAGTCACACACACAACGTGTCACAATCACTGAAAGATAACACAAACTGGAAATCACATGACAGGGGCAAACAACAAGTGCCAAAGGGAAACCTGACTGTGACCCATCTGCGTCTGCACACAAACTCTGCCCTGACAGCAAACACACCTATGGGTGACACCCTGATGACCAGTAATGTGCCATGCACCCACATCACAGAGAACACAGGGAGAAGACTTTGGGGGAACATAGCTCAAGTCAGCAAGCATCACAAACAGGTACAACACTAGGGATCACAGCATGCGCAGATGAATGGAAGTGAACACACAGACATGCACATACAACACACACCTTGGGCGCAGGCAATGTCACACGTGTACACACTGCCATGAGGGGACTCCACTCCTGTGTGAGGAAAGCTGTGCCATATGTTGCCTCAGTAGGGCCCCATCATGTCAGCTGAGCACTTGGTCACACAATCAACAATTAGCACCAAATGAGGGCTCCCATCACATCAGCCTGGTCATGGATGTGCCAACGGAATCATCAGCACAGATCCAACACACTTGTATAGCAATGTTGCACTGACTACACGGATGAGTCCCTCCCCATTGATGCCCAAACCTGCATGTCCACTGGAGATGGCAACACGGTCAGGGAAGTAGACAAATGCAACGATGGCAGGCACAACAGATGTGCAGGGGTGGAAGCCACAGATATGAAATTGCCAATGTAAGTAGGAAACCCATTGCCAAATACTGAACACATGACACCCTCAGATGCTGCTATTGATGACATGGATACACCACATGATAGGACACATTCCCCCTGGACCACATGGGTTCCTGCACAGTAACACTTCATAATCATGAGACCAGATATCACCATCACTGCAGCAAGGGCATGGTTAGCTGCACCAACAACATGTACATCTGAAGCATGAGCACTAGAGAAAAGAAAGTTGCTTTATTCAGCATATGTGTTGTTTGATAACGACGTCCAGAAGAAATTAGAGCAAAGGCCAATGGCCAGTCCATTGTCAAAGTTCAAATAGGGTGACACTGGCAGATGTCACCCTACGCATGCCTGCACAATACCAGGGACAATCCACTAGGAGGGGCAACCGGGGGGCAGGCCAGGCACCGCAGGGACAGGATCAGGGCTCACCAGGGGGAGTCAGGGAAGGGGTGGTGGGTGCTGGAGAGCCACTGACAACTGCAGTGGAGGTGTCTGACATGGTGTGTGCCGGCACAACTGGGGGGCATGACACAGATGTCGTGGGTGCCGGCACAACTGCAGTGGACCCTGCAGATGGGGTGGACAGGTCCGCCACTGCAGTGCCCAAGTCAGACAGGGCGGTAGTGGACTCCACTGCAGTGCCTACCTCCAGGGGAGGAGAATGGGGAACAGGCAAGGTGGGTTGGACAGAGGGGGAGGACACCCTCACCACATCAGTGGCACAGACAAGCGCAGCGGGGGTGTGGTGCTGGGAGAGCAAGTGGCAGGGGGAGAAGGCCGGAGCATCTTGGGGATGGTATATCTGTGGGTGGGGGAACCTGGGGCAGGGTGTGGTGGGGGCACCTGTGCAGTGGGGGCCTGAGGGATGGAGGACGGAGACCTTGTGCCTGAGCTGCAGGGCGGTGGCGGGGTCTTGCTCTTAGCACTCCGGGGGGACTTGCGGGTGGGGGCCTCAGTCCGTCTGCGCCTGGGGGAGGGTGTCCGGGGGCGAGGGGCACTCTGCTCCGTGTGGGTGGGCTTCCTCTTCCCCCGGGATGCTGGAGCAGCTTCATCGGTGGGGAAGAGGCCGAGGTCACAGAGGAAGAGCTGCTGTGACTTTGGGGTTGCAGGTGAGGCAAGGGAGGGTGCTTTGGAGGGAGAGGGAACTGAGGACTGCGCAGTGCATGTGGATGCGTGTGTGTGTTCCAGGGCCCCATCCCCTGTGAGTCTGGCTTCAGTCCCCTGAATGTGCGTGCGTGTGCGTTTTG
Organism: Calotriton arnoldi; assembly: GCA_963921515.1. Classification (NCBI taxonomy): domain Eukaryota; kingdom Metazoa; phylum Chordata; class Amphibia; order Caudata; family Salamandridae; genus Calotriton; species Calotriton arnoldi. The sequence goes on along the minus strand of CAWUFW010022430.1, from coordinate 16,604 downwards.
TCATTGGCGTGTGTGTCAGTGTGCTGGATGTGTGTGTGCTGGTGTGTGCCTGTGCCTGTGTGTGTGTGCCTGGGATGGGTAAGGTGCTGGGGAGTGTGGATGGAGCAGAGGCAGGAGGGGTGAGGGACCGTTTGAGGAGGGACACTGCTGCCGTCAGGGAGGAGTCCATGGACCTATTGCCCCTCTGTAGGTCAGACATGCCCGATGAGATGCCCTCCATGAACGACACCAGCTGAGTCAACAGCGCGGTGTGCGCATGGAGGACACTCAGCATGGCTGTCTGCCCTACATGGAGTTGGCGAAGGAGGTACACAGACTCCTCACTCAGGGCAGCAGGGGACACAGGGGCAGGGGGTGCGGTGCCTGGCCCAAAGGAGACACGCTCCCGGACATGGGAGCCTCCACGGACCTGGGGAATGGGAGCCGATGTGAGGGCGGTGGTGGTGCTGGTGGTGGCGGGGACAGCAACACTAGCTGGGGTGTGGTGGCTGCTGACACCCGCCTCCACAAGGGAGTCATCCTCCGAGTTGCTCTGGTCCTCAGCTGAGGTGGATGCTGCTGAGGACTCCTCGGTGTGGCTCCCCTCGCCCTCCGTGCCACTGGGTCCCTCCGACCACTCCTCGGCTGCTGACCCAGTCTGGCTCTCCGGCTCCTCCTGGTCCGTGGAGCTGTCCCCTTCCGTGGCCGTGGATGTATCTGCAAACAATGGGGAAACAGACAGACATCAGTCACCTGCACATAACGCACACACCACTGTGAGCACAGCACATCACAGAGCATGCCCTGGCATCATTAGTTGTACATTGCTAAAAGTGCACTAATTGAACAGGAGAAGTCAATTGTCAGTCTGATGCCAAGCATGGCACTCACATCCCACATGGCCTTGCACCCATCTGTCTGGTGTCTGTTGGATTGCAACACCCCAGTGTTGACACATGCACCAAGTACACAGTAGTTGGACAGTGCAGAGGACACGGTGTGGACACATCACAGCTCTTGCCACTGAGTCAGTACAGGTTTACGGATGTAAGGAATGCCCAGAGTCAAATAGGAAATGCATGTGATGCATACCAGCGACAGACACCATGATGCACCCATGTCCTGATAGCCAGCGCCACTATGGTGTGCATGTAGCACTTGTCACTCCCCTGCAGGATCACCAATCAGTAGACACATGCCATGGCGGAGGCATGACTGCAAAGTCATACATCACTGTCTCAGTGATGTATGACTTTGCAGCCAGACAACAACACTCTGCACTGTGTCACAATAGTAGGTCATGGGGAATGCAAGTCCTGGAGCTGCACAAGTGCACATGTACATCCCTCCCACAACACATCCTCTTAACCCTCATCTGTCCAGGTCATACCTATTGGACATATGGGAGACCTGTGACACTACCCTCTGAACCTGAGCGCCTCACACTCTGCTGTGCATGGGGAACAGCTGCCTGAACTTCACATTTACATGCCCCATTCTGCATGGGCAGCTGATCAGACACCTATGTGTCACACAAGTATCGTCTCCTATGGTCACATCTCCAGTGGCATGCTGAGCCCCTACCAAGAAACTCCACAGCAGTCCTGGCGACTAATCCACAGCACACTGACACTGAGGCAGACACCTGAGGGGTCAAATCACTGTGCACAATGTGTCCGCTGATACACGGGAGTGGGAGTACAGAGTGTATTGTATGGCCTGGAGTAGGCATGACTGTCCAGCCCCACATGAATGAGGGATGAGCCCTGGACTGTAGGCAGCTGGCTAAGTATGTGTGACACACGTCATATACATACTCCTGGGGCCCAAACATTGTTCCCACCCGCAGCATGGGTGTGTGCCAGGTACCCCAGCCACATGTGGTGGATCAGCTCAGCAATTGGACCACAGATCAAAGTAACACGCTGAATACATGTCAGAATACAGGCATTGTGTAAGCAATGGACCCACCCATGATGCCCACCACAGAGTCAGGGAAACAGATGCTGTCTCCCACCTTGAGTCAAGCAAACTGCAAGGACACAGTCCTAAGTGACAGAATTCCCTGCATGTAAGGGCCACACCTGGGTATCAGATGAGGAGTGGGCAGTGCACAATAGAGGGACATGGCTCCTGGACAACATGACTGCTGTACTGTGGCAGTTCAACCTGGCCCGAGGAGGGCACATAGCATGTTAGACAGAGTACACAGTGCAGTCTTTGACTCACCCCCTCCTTGCTGCTCTCTGGCCTTCAGCTGCCCATCCAGGTCTGGAAAGACCACCGCCAGGATCCTGAGCATGTGGGGGGTCAGGGTCCGTGTTCCGCCCCTCCTGCGAGGAGGCGACAGCTTCAGCTGGACCCGTGCAATCCTCCGGGTCCAGCCCCGAAGGTCCTGCCACCTCTTTTGGCAGTTGCGGATCCGGCGCTTGTAGACCCCCACGGACCGGACAGCCCGGACGATGTCCTTCCATATCTCATGCTTCCGATGGGCAGAAGCCTGTCAGGATGACAAAGTGATAAGGCCATTACTACACATGCAACATATCCGTGCATGACACAGTTGCATATACATGTCGCAATCACAGGGGCACATGGTGTACACAGGCAGTGCACGGCTGCCCATGGACAGTTTTCCAGAAGTCACTACATGGTATCATTGCATGGGGAGTAAAACCCTGTTCAGAAGCACTGTCACTGCACCATACCTGTCCAGTGCAAGTCACTACACACTATGGGGGGTGACAACTACTCAGTGAGCCTGCTAGCCAGTGGTGTGCTGACTCTCAGCCTTGCTAGTCAGACAAAATGCACATTCAGAAAGGCAGTGCACAGAACACTCACCTGCTCCCCTGGTGTCCCATACAGCTTGCTGTACTGTGGAAGTAGGCTGTCCAGCAGGGCCTGGTTCTCCTCAAGGCTGAAGGCTGGGGCTCTCTCCACAGTACGTGCCATTGCAGGGTCCAGAGGGGCAGAGACAGCAGCAGTGCAGTGGCAGATGTCGTCCTGGAGCATGTAGTGCAGGCAAGTGGGCTCTCAGGGGAACAGGCAGCAATATATATGTGCTGGAGAGGCAGATACTGTCCCTTGTGTCCAAAGTGATAGGTCCAAGTCGTTTGCATCTTCTGAATCTGGCCAATCCATGGAATAGCAGCACCAAAACACACCCACAGCATCCTTCAAAATTTCAACTTCATGACATACATGATTTTGCAACATTGTTGTGGGTGACCAACTGATTTTCCAGCAACCGACTCGTTCGAAATTCGAAAACGCGTCCGTTGCCAGGCAAGCCCATTGTCAATGGGTGCGCACCGATCGGTCCATTGAGGTACAACGCGCACAGGGGTACAACGCGTACCCGCACACATTGAATGCAATGGGCCGGCCGGAGGCACCGATCGGTCCATTGCTGTTCAACGCGCACAGGGGTACAACGCGTACCCGCACACATTGAAAGCAATGGGCCGGCCGGAGGCACCGATCGGTCCATTGCTGTTCAACGCGCACAGGGGTACAACGCGTACCCGCACACATTGAAAGCAATGGGCCGGCCGGAGGCACCGATCGGTCCATTGCTGTTCAACGCGCACAGGGGTACAACGCGTACCCGCACACATTGAAAGCAATGGGCCGGCCGGAGGCACCGATCGGTCCATTGCTGTTCAACGCGCACAGGGGTACAACGCGTACCCGCACACATTGAAAGCAATGGGCCGGCCGGAGGCACCGATCGGTCCATTGCTGTTCAACGCGCACAGGGGTACAACGCGTACCCGCACACATTGAAAGCAATGGGCCGGCCGGAGGCACCGATCGGTCCATTGCTGTTCAACGCGCACAGGGGTACAACGCGTACCCGCACACATTGAAAGCAATGGGCCGGCCGGAGGCACCGATCGGTCCATTGCTGTTCAACGCGCACAGGGGTACAACGCGTACCCGCACACATTGAAAGTAATGGGCCGGCCGGAGGCACCGATCGGTCCATTGCTGTTCAACGCGCACAGGGGTACAACGCGTACCCGCACACATTGAAAGCAATGGGCCGGCCGGAGGCACCGATCGGTCCATTGCTGTTCAACGCGCACAGGGGTACAACGCGTACCCGCACACATTGAATGCAATGGGCCGGCCGGAGGCACCGATCGGTCCATTGCTGTTCAACGCGCACAGGGGTACAACGCGTACCCGCACACATTGAATGCAATGGGCCGGCCGGAGACACCGATCGGTCCATTGCTGTTCAACACATCACTGTACATGTGACTGGCATATGTCAGCATGCCTGTCTCAGCTGGACATATGCCAGCCACAGATAGCTCCCAGGGAGTGAGGGGCACACCTACATCACGACAGCCTGTCCAAACCTTATCATAAGGCATGTAAGGCTGCATTTCCTATTGTGTGTATGTTGGTGTACATGTTGTCCTGTGGGTGTCACCTGTGGGCAGCCACCCCCAGGCTGTGCACGTGTTAATGGGGACAGGATCCTGGGTGTTACGTGTACGTGACCACTGTGATGTGCAACTGTTCATATCTGTGCATGTGCCATGGTCACATTTCACAGTGGTGTTTGTGTATGTCATGTCACATACCCCGTGAGTCCCATGTGGGACGGTATGTTTGAGCCAGGGTGTCCCAGTGGCACAATAGTGATGGCCCTCCACAGTCTTTGTGCATGTAGTGTTTACAATGTCTCTGATTTCATGTGCACAATGGGAGACAGTCTCCACATCCACGTTGTGTGTGCATGGACTCTGATGTTGTGCGTGTGTGTCACAGACGTCCATGGCTCTCCTGCCATGGCAAGTGTGGCCACTACCTGTGGGGGTCATGTTTGTTTTGTTGTGGTGTACACATGATACTCCAGGTGATGCCAGTGTCCATGTGGCATTACAGGGTCCCTGGGAATGTGCCTGTCGTTGAGCTGTGGTGCCTGGGGCACATCTGTCCTCACATGTCACTGGGGGGTGACTGTGACACAGCATCATGATATCCAATGGGCCAACCTGGGACAAATTGATGCCACCTGTAGGACCGTGTTGACAGATGTTGGCCATGTATGTACCATACATGTCGTTCCGGTACTGCACACTTCATGTAGTTGTGCCTCATGATGATGTATGTTGGGATCTTGAGTGTGTTCAATGCCGCATATGTGGGGTGACTGACGATCTTGCTTACTTCTCCTCTGCACTGCAGGGCTCCTGCTGTCCATCGGCCATTCCCAGACCTGGCAACGATGGTGGAACGGGACAGCATCCGACGGTACCGCTTCACCAGGCAGCTGATTGAGGATTTTGCAGTGCAGTTGTCCCCACATTTGCAGCCTGGCCGGCCGTATCCTACAGCGCTGACCCCCAAGGTGAAGGTGATGGCAGCCCTACACTTCTTTGCCACCGGTACCTTCCAACATACTGTGGCGTCTGCTGGTGGGATGTCACAGACCATGTTCAGCCGTGTGCTCCGCGATTTCTTGGCGGCAATGTTGCTCTTCCTGAACCGGTACATCTATTTCCCTAGACTGCGACGACTCACTGACGTGAAGAGTGACTTTTATGCCCTGGGGAGGATGCCGCATGTCATTGGCTCCATTGATGGGACACATGTGGCTTTGGTACCACCACAGGCCCAGGAGCAGGCCTACAGGAACCGCAAGCACTACCACTCGGTCAATGCACTGGTGGTGTGTCTTGCAGACATGACCATCACACACGTGTGTGCCCGTTTCCCTGGTTCAGCACACGATGCCTTTGTGATGAGGAGTAGTCGCATCCCCAGGTTGATGGCACAGATGCAGAACCAGCGTGCCTGGCTTGTCGGTGTGTACTGACTTTGTGCCATTGTGTGTGATCTGATCTGTAGTATTCCGCCCACTTTTCCAAGTCAGCTGATGTGCACTTGTCTGTCCGTAGGTGACTCGGGATACCCCAACATGCCGTGGTTGCTGACACCCCTCAGGAACCCTGTGACACCTGCCCAGATGCGCTACAATGAGGCACATGGTCGGACCAGGAGAGTGATTGAGCGGACCTTTGGTCTCCTGAAGAGCCGCTTCCGCTGCCTGGACAAGACCGGAGGGTCCCTCCCATATGCCCCTGCGAAAGTGTGCAAGATTATCATCGTCTGCTGCATGCTCCACAACCTGGCAGTGCGGAAGGAGTTGCCTCTCATCCAGGATGACGATGACCAACATCCGCCACCTGTGGAGGATCCTGGCCTGGACCACGATGCCAGTGACGATGATGATGATGATGGTGATGGTGATGTCCGCACACAGCTCATCACCAACTTCTTTAGCTGAATGTGAGTATCCTGAGGTGTCATGTGAATGATGTGAGTTGGCATGATGTGTGGGTGGTGCTCTGGTGCTGTTGGAGTGTGTCCATGGGCTACTTGACAGGATGTGTGTTGCGATGTGTGGTGACAGGTGGGCTGTACTCCCCAACAGTGTTGACATGCTAACTTGGTTCTGGGTGGGTATCTTGTAACATGTATTGTGCATGAGTTTTGCTGTTCTGTCCTGTACTGCATTGCTTTTGACTGTGTGTCATTTCTGTCCTTCACAGGGTACTTTCAGATTCGTTTGGTCAACTGTGTCCACCGACGACGTGATTGCACATCCAGGCTGGTAGCTGTTGTGTCCCTACAGGTGATGTGCGCCACACCCATGGACTTCCTTCTGTCTACAGTTGTTGACTGTGTGCCCGCTACCAGGTGGGGTTACCTTGCATCTGTAGTGGTTACGGCATGTTGCTACTGTGTAATAAACCTGTGCTTCACTTAGTGATGTGCGTTGTCTGTGGTCACACATTTGACTGCCATTTGCTTACTGCACCTGTGGGCTACTTGACTACAACTGGGAATGGGTGTGGTGTCTGTGCATTGCACCGTCTTCCCTGGCAACATCAGTGTAGGCAATGAGTCAGATGGCCTAGGTGTGTATGTGTTGTGTAGCCCTGGTGGTGTGTCTCCCTCATATGTGTCACGTTGCCTGTACTCACATGCCTGTGTTGTCCTTGCTGTTGCAGTTCGCATACACAGTGTAATTTTGCAGTTCATCATCCCCATAACAGCACCCACGTTGGAATCACGACAGAGGCAAGTATGGTGTATTAGTGTGTTTATTGTGATACATCTGTGATAATAGTGCATAGGATGGATTGTGCTGTACATGAATCTTGCAATCCCAAGTTCCTAGATGAATAGAAAGTCCAGGTAGACAGGATCCCCAGTATCGGGGCCACAGTTGTCTGACACATTGTTCCAACTTGTACTCCCCATGCAATGTGTGGGAGTAGTGTTGCCATCAACAGGGTGAACAGTCTGTGCACAAAGGCGAAAATCCAGAACAGGTTCAGGCTTCCTGGGAGTTGCGCTTGGCCATCAGCCTCTCACTTTCCCCTCCTCGGACGACCCCTCTTCTTGGGGGGGGGCCCTCAAGTGCAGGCTGCTGCGGTGCAGGGGACTCTCCGCCAGAGTCCTCCTCCCTCCCTGTGGCAGTTGCAGTTTGTTCGGTACCAGATGTTGTTGGCACACAGGGAGGTGTGGACTGGTTGCTGTTCATCTGGCGGAGGCATTGTAAAATGTCCCTGTGCACCGCCGTCATCTCATGTAGTACATCCCACTTGGACTCCACGCGGGACATGTGGGAGTCCACACGTGACATGTGTGACTCCACGTGGGACATGTGGGAGTCCAAGCGGGCATGATGGGCAGCCTGCTGCTGTTTGATGTCTCTGAGGAGCCCCACTACCTGGCTGAGCTCTCCGGTGCTGGACTGGTACGCATCAGCTATGCGTACCAGTTGTGGGTCTTCATGCACACCAGCAACGTCTGCAAGCAGCGACCTCTGTCTCCCACCCCTCCCACCACCCCTGCTGACATGTGCAGTGTGTGCAGTTGCACGCACAGATAACCCTGGTCCACCTTGGGGGGTGGTGGTGGTGGTGGTGTCCATGGCCCCAGGTTGGTCCAGGGTCACTGCGCTGGTGTTGTTCCTTATTCTGTCCATGTCGGCAGGGATGGTATTCGTGGTGACAGTCGTTGGAGGGGTGGGTGCAGGGGGTGCAGCTGGTGGACCTGCTGGTGCTGCAGCTGGTGGTCCTGCTGGTGCAGCATGTTGACTTGCACCGGATGTGCCAGGTTGTTCATCGTCCGAGGAGGACAGAGGCTGTACGACGCCAGTGAGCTCGGCATCCTCTTGAGCCTGGGACTGGGACTCCTCAGCGTCTGCTGCTGTGTCCCTATCATCACCTGTTTTTGGGAGACACAAACAATGTATGTCATGTTTCTGCAGGCATCAGTGGTTGACACACCTGACAGTTGTGACTGTGCCTCGGGGTGCGGGCCTGTACATTGGATTGTCCTAAGTCGTCACAGTCAGGGGTTGATATTGGTGTGGCACATTGTCCTGCATTATTTGGGCATTTCTATGTATTCTCTGGGGTGTGAACATGGTCTGCATTGATTGTGTTTGGTTGACAGCCAGACCTCCTTCCCACCCACCCACCCACCCAGTCAGTTATCCCACCATGGAACGTGCTTGCATTGCAGGGAGTGTAAGTTGTCTCTCAGGATGTCAGTCAGTGGTGTCCTGCTGTTTGTTGGTGCACAGTTGCCAGCAGGGCCTTGTGCTCCCCACAGCAGTAGCCAGTGTCAGCCATCTTGTGAGTCCTTCTCCACTCCCTGTGATGTGAGCATGGTTCAGGGTGGTGTTGATGGGCCAGTTGTGAGGCTGAGCAATGTCTGTGACTACGACTCCCATCATGCTATTGCCTCCACCCCCTTCCCAGCATGCCCATGCTTCCTTCCTTTTGACTCTGCTTCCCTGTGGGGTGGGCTGGCTGTGCTGACAGGATGGCTGGGAGTGTTGTCCTGGCAGTTGTTTGGCTAAGAGTCCCAAGAGTGTCCCTGTGCTTCACACAACATAACCCAGGGTGGTGGTGCTTTGTGGGATCTTGTGTTAGGATGGAGGGCATTGCATTCTACCAGGTGGGTACTGTGGAGTTTGTGTTGGGGGGGTGTGAGGGGAGGTGCTGGTGACTATGGTCAGTGCTGCAAGTCCCCCTTCCCACCCAGCTAGCCAGATATCCCACCATGGTACGTGCTTGCATTGCAGGGAGTGTAAGTTGTCTCTCAGGATGTCAGTCAGTGGTGTCCTGCTGTTTGTTGGTGCACAGTTGCCAGCAGGGCCTTGTGCTCCCCACAGCAGTAGCCAGTGTCAGCCATCTTGTGAGTCCTTCTCCACTCCCTGTGATGTGAGCATGGTTCAGGGTGGTGTTGATGGGACAGTTGTGGGGGTGACCAATATCAGTGACTACGACTCCCATCATGCTATTGCCTCCACCCCTCTTCCCAGCATGCCCATGCTTCCTTCCTTTTGACTCTGCTTCCCTGTGGGGTGGGCTGGCTGTGCTGACAGGATGGCTGGGAGTGTTGTCCTGGCAGTTGTTTGGCTAAGAGTCCCAAGAGTGTCCCTGTGCTTCACACAACATAACCCAGGGTGGTGGTGCTTTGTGGGATCTTGTGTTAGGATGGAGGGCATTGCATTCTACCAGGTGGGTACTGTGGAGTTTGTGTGGGGGGGGTTGTGAGGGGAGGTGCTGGTGACTATAGTCAGTGCTGCAAGTCCCCCTTCCCACCCAGCCAGCCAGATAGCCCACCATGGAACGTGCTTGCATTGCAGGGAGTGTAAGTTGTCTCTCAGGATGTCAGTCAGTGGTGTCCTGCTGTTTGTTGGTGCACAGTTGGCAGCAGGGCCTTGTGCTCCCCACAGCAGTAGCCAGTGTCAGCCATCTTGTGAGTCCTTCTCCACTCCCTGTGATGTGAGCATGGTTCAGGGTGGTGTTGATGGGCCAGTTGTGAGGCTGAGCAATGTCTGTGACTACGACTCCCATCATGCTATTGCCTCCACCCCCTTCCCAGCATGCCCATGCTTCCTTCCTTTTGACTCTGCTTCCCTGTGGGGTGGGCTGGCTGTGCTGACAGGATGGCTGGGAGTGTTGTCCTGGCAGTTGTTTGGCTAAGAGTCCCAAGAGTGTCCCTGTGCTTCACACAACATAACCCAGGGTGGTGGTGCTTTGTGGGATCTTGTGTTAGGATGGAGGGCATTGCATTCTACCAGGTGGGTACTGTGGAGTTTGTGTGGGGGGGGTGTGAGGGGAGGTGCTGGTGACTATAGTCAGTGCTGCAAGTCCCCCTTCCCACCCAGCCAGCCAGATAGCCCACCATGGAACGTGCTTGCATTGCAGGGAGTGTAAGTTGTCTCTCAGGATGTCAGTCAGTGGTGTCCTGCTGTTTGTTGGTGCACAGTTGGCAGCAGGGCCTTGTGCTCCCCACAGCAGTAGCCAGTGTCAGCCATCTTGTGAGTCCTTCTCCACTCCCTGTGATGTGAGCATGGTTCAGGGTGGTGTTGATGGGACAGTTGTGGGGGGGGCAATATGTGTGACTGCGACTCCCATGATGCTATTGGCTACACTGACTTGGCCAGCATACACAGAATTCCTTCCTTTGAGTGGTCTTCACTGTGTGTTGGTGTTGTTGTGGTGGCTACATGTGTGGATGTGTGTGTTAGTTCTATTTGTGCCACTGCCTAGCTGTAGTTGTGGTTGTGTTTGTACATGTGTTGGCACAGTTGGATGTGACTTTTTTGATGGCATGTGTTGTGTTTATCTGACTGACATACACATTTTGGGATGATTCTGTTCTAGTTGCTGTGTAATTGCTATGTGTGCATGGTTTGACTCTCCCCTTGACAGTGATGTGTGTGTTTTGTGGCAGTTTATTGTGTACATTTGTTGTGTACTCACCAGGCTCTGGGATGTTCTCTAGTCCATATACGCTCACTGGCGGAAGGATGGCCCGCACCTTCTCCTCCCAGGGCCTGAGGTATATTGGCTTGGCAGGAGGGCCACTGCCGGTCTGTTGGCTGTTGATGTAGTCTATCTTCAGCAGGTCCCGTACCCTCCTGCGCACGTCATACCACCTGTTCTGGATGTCCGTCTTTGTGCGCCGACATGGTGATTGGGCGTTCACCCTGTTGATGATCCTCTCCCACATCTTGGTTTTCTGCGACATGGGGGTCTGTTGGACCAGAGTGCCAAACAGCTGTGGCTCCACCCTGAGGATCTCGTCTACCAGGACTTCCAATTCACAATCTAGGAACTTGGGATTCTTCTTGGGGGGCATGGTGATGGGTGGTGATGGTGAGTGATGTGTGTGTTGGTGTGCAGGTGAGGGTGTGTGAGTGTGTGTTTTGCTGGGTGTATGTGAGGTAGGTATTTGTTGGTGTGCTGATGGTGTGTGGCTTGTGTGAGGGGTGAGCTGTGGGTGTGTGGTTGCTTTCTCTTGGGTGCTGGCAGTGGAATGGCATTTGCAAAGGCTCATGGTAGTGATTTGTGTCCTTTATATAGGTGGAGTTGTGGGTGTGTCTTTGTTCTCTGTCCCCACCCCCCCAGTATTTATTGGCTTGCTAATTGCTTGTTTGGCCTTTTTTTGGGTGATTTTTCCTTTGTGCTGTTTGTGTATGTTGGAAACGTTCTTGTGACCGAGTCGGACCCTGCATTGGTCTCGTACGGTGTTCTCCGTTTCGTTCACGCTGTGTTTGTGCAGTTTTGTATGCTGCGTACGCGTCGGTCGCGGTGTATTGTGTTGCTTCGGCTCGGTTTTGTATGCGTGTCGGTCGTACGGCTTGTCCTCCGTCCGACTCGGTCGGGTTTTCGCGCCTTGCATCGTACTTTGCGGGTTGGAGTTGGCGGGTACGATTCGGTCGGATTTGTTCCGGGTGCGTGTCGGTCGGTTGGATTCGCGTGTTTTTCCGGCCGGATTGCTATTTTCCGAGCGGCTCGGTCGGTCGGCTTGGTTTCCTGACGTGTCGGTCGGATTTATCGCGGCTTGCATCGTACTTGGCGTGTCGGGCGCCACTGGTACGTGTCGGTCGGTAATTTTTCCGGCTCCGAGTCGGTCGGTGCTTTTTCCGGCCCGAATCGGAATCGACCCCATTATGTCCAGCTCGCAGCAATGTAAGAAGCGTAATTAATTATTACTCACCTTATCCACCAATGTTATCGACCTAGGAAAGTAAGAGGACATGAATGGGGTCAAAGGTGATAAGTGGATTACTTGAGAAGATGAAGTACTTCACTGATCTATCAAACTTTACCCATGGATCTCAAATAGGGCTAGCCAGGGGCAGCAGCAAGAGGTTTACTACCCAGCAGTGCAGCTACAGCCTGTGGTCTCAGGGGTTAGGAAGGTAGTGGCAGGAACAGGAAGTAAATAGGGTCTAATAGCCCTGATTGCTTTGTTTACACTCCTTATCCATACCCTACTGCTCCCCAACAGTGATAATCAAGGAGATAAAGGGGGCTATGGGGTCAAACCTGTGATGTCATCAAAGGTCCATCAAGGTGTGTGATGTCCCTTTCGCTACACCTAGAATTTTGTTGAATGGAAAACATGCCATTACCACTTAACAATTCTGCATTAAGAAGATGTGGGTTAATGGCAAAATTGTTTGCTGTGAAATCAGGATGCATTAGTTCTAATCCCAGCACCACCATTTTCCATACTGTGTGATCCTAGTGAAACTTGCGTCCTCTCCTTGGGCTTCAGTTCCCTTTTCTGCCAAAATTGGGAGATCGCATGGAAACAGAATGACCACCAAGGATCACTGACATAATATCGGAATTAACAATATCATGTAACAGAAATATAGGCCCTCATTACGATGGCTGGTGGACCGCCACCCACAGGCCATTGGTGGCGGTCCGCCCGCCATCCAGGGCATCGGTCTGACCGCTGCATTACAATGCAGCCGGTCGGAACGCAGAGGTCGGGGGTAGGACCGCCACCTCCGACAGGATCAAAGATCCCATCGAGAAGGCAGTTGGATTCCTAACCCTACAATGGAGGTGGCGCCTGTGCAGGCACCACCATAGGGATTAGGATATCCCTTCCCAACTGCCTGTTCATGGCTGTCTTACCGTCATGAACAGGCTGACAGAAAGGGACTTTGGGGCCCCAAGCAGGGCCCCCGTCCCCTGTAGGCCACTGTTAAATGGCCCCGGGGCAGCCCCCCCACATGGTGCCTGGCACACGGTGCATGAATGTGCACAAAGTGCCTTTTTCTACTGAGACTTGTGCTGCAGCCCTATTCCTGGGCCGCAGCCCAAGCCGCAGTAGGAAAGCGTGCTCTATGACCGCCTGCACGGTGGTCCTATCATAATAGGACAGGTGGGACCGTCGACTCATTGTCAGACGGTCATCGGCCCGATACGATGGCGGATGGCCGTCCGGCCGACCGCTGTCGTAATTAGGGCCATAGTGTCAAAATATTGTTTACAAAAACATCGATTTCCTATCATACGGATAGGAAATCGATGTGTAAGTACAAAAATATTGGGAAAAAATATCGTTTCACACTAATATCGTTAAAAAAAATATATATATATTGTTTCTTTATAGGTATATATATATAGTTCAAAGACGTAAATCTTAAATATTTTAATACATACCATTAATATAATGCTATATGTAAATACAGAGTTATATAAAAACACATACGTATATCTATGTGTGTATGTTTACATATTTACACATATATAATGTAACACAATTATTAAAAATATAAAATGTACATGATATTATTTATTTGTTTAATTCTTTACATATGTTACCTTCTGGAGGTCGCCAGTAGGTAGTTATAGTTAGGACCATGTTTGCCTATATCTTTGGCGCCGTTTGACGAATCTTCACTAAAGTCTACAAAAAAAAGTGTGCCAGTGATTCTTGTTGCGCATGGAAAGTTTCGGGGTGATTTGTCATGCCGGGGATGAGAAAATAGGGGGGTCAAAAATGTGTTTATCCCATGTTAACTTCTATAGAGATTTTAGACACAACTACAACCCGAACCGCTGGCCGGAATAACACCAATGTGGGCATCATCTGCATATGTTGCTCAAAATTGAGACAAATGTCTCAATTTTGAGCAACATATGCAGTTGATATCCGCATATCATCGACAAATGTCTAAATTTTGAGTAGCATATGAAGATGATGCTTGCATATCATGTGTTGCTCTAAAATTAGTGCAATATATAGTCTGATGCAGGACTTTTGAACCAACACTCAAATTGCATTAGACAAATACTGTTTGGGGTTAATTGAAGTCAGATTATGATTTGATATGACCAGGACTGTACTAGCATGTATAAATACTGTGTTCAACCAGCTTATTTAAGTTTATTTCTGTTATCATGATGAAATTAATGTGTGTACCATACGTCAAAGAAGGCCGCAACACAGAGAGGCAATACTAATGAACCTGTAAGTTCTTAGTTTGTTTTATGGCACAATAATCACATGGTGGGTTTAAATAACCAAAACAAAAAACAGCGCACTACCCGTGAGCAAGGTGTCTGGAAATCCAAAACATGTAGGGTGTTTTTTCGTCCAGTTCATCTGCTAACTGAGAGGGATGTGTTAATGCAATAAATATTTGGTTGCACACTACTGGAGTACGCATCGTTTCTCTTTGTGGAATGTGCAATTTGTATAAGGAGGAGCGTTGATTAATATACGTGGGCTGCCTCGCCCAGATGCCCACCATTGCTGCAGGACTTCGGAGCTTGAGGCCCCCTTGGGATTGTTTAATATATATATATATATATATATATATATATATATATATATATATATATATATATATATATATATATATATATATATATATATATATATATATATATATATATATATATATATATATATATATATATATATATATATATATATATTATCTTGGCGGTCGCCAGTAGATAGTTATAGTTAGGACCACGTTTCCATAGGAAAAGCATTTTTTGATGTGCTTATAACTTTTGCGTCGTTTGACGAATCTTTACGAAATTTTCCAAAAAGTTTCTCTTTTCAGGTCACCTCCTATCCTGAAAGTTTGGGGGGGATTCGTCAAGGGGGGGCTAAGAAAAAAGGGGGGTCCCAAAACGTGTTTTCTCCATGCAATTACCATAGGAAACTTTAGACAAGGCTACAGGTCAAACTGCTGAACGGAATTACGCCAAATTTGGCAGGGAGAAAGGTCTTGGTCCAGAAAGCACGCTTTTGTTTAAATGGGGAAAATCCGTTCAGTAGTCTTTGAGAAATATCAAATTTTCCAGATATCGATATTTGAGAATTCTGACATCTGATTGGCTGAGGCGTTACGAGCATGAGCTTGCGGCTCATTGGCTGCGAACTGTTGAAACTAGAAAGTGTTGGCAGCCATTTTGTTATTCACAACTCTCCCTCTACAAGGCATCAGGTCCGTAGTTCTACCTCTGCGAGGCAACACTAAAAATATGCCGCAGCTCTGTCTGTGTGAGATACCCCTTTCATGGTCCCTCTCCCCACATCGCCAGCTCACGGCTATGCCTTTAGAAGCCAGTCCGTCGGCTCGCAGCTCTGCGACTGCGAGCTGTCAGCCATTTTGTGACTCAGTCCGTCAGTTCACATCTCTCCCTCTAAAAGGCATTGGATCCGTAATTCTACCTCTGCGAGGCAATACTGAAAATATCCCGCAGGTCTGTCTGTGCGAGATACTCCTTTTACGCTCCCTCCCCCTACATCATCAGCTCGCAGCTATGCCTTTAGAAGCCAGTCCGTCGGCTCGCAGCTCTGTTTCTGCAAGCCGGCGGGCCCGCAGCTTTACCTCTGTGAGCCACTGCATTAGCTTGTTTTACGCTGCCTCTCCCCACATCATCAGCTCGCGGCTATGCCTTTAGAAGACAGTCCGTCGGGTCGCAGCTCTGTGTCTGCGAGTCGTAGGTCCGTAGTTCTACCTCTGCGAGGCAACACTAAAAATATACTGCAGCTCTGTCTGTGCGAGATACCCCTTTCACGGTCCCTCTCCCCACATCACCAGCTCGCGGCTATGCCTTTAGAAGCCAGTCCGTCAGCTCGCAGCTCTGTGTCTGTGAGTCGTGGGGCCCGCAGCTCTACCTCTCTGAGCTACCTCGTTAGCTCGTAGCTGTGTCTGTGCTAGCAGGCCCGTAGGCCCGTTACTCTCCCTCTGCCAGTTAGCCAGTCGGGTTGCAGCTCGGAAGGCTCGCAGCTGTATCTCTGCGAGCCAGCCCGTTAACTGATAGCTGTGTGTCTGCTAGCAGGCCTGTTGGCCCGTTGGTCTCCCTCTGCAAGTCAGACCACAGCTCTCCCTCTGCGAGCCAGTACGGTGCTGTGCTTTTGCGAGCCAACAGCTCGTAGGTCTCCCTCTGCGAGCTGAGCCCACGGGCCGCAGCTCTTCCTCTGCGAGCCTGGCCAACAGCTCGTAGGTCTCCCTCTGCGAGCTGAGCCCACGGGCCGCAGCTCTTCCTCTGCGAGCCTGCCCAACGGCCCGCAGGTGTCCCTCTGCTAGCCGAACCGAAGCTGACACTCTGCAAGCCGAAATTCAGAATATAAGGCGCCTCTAAAAGAGCCTTTGTGTTTATTAGTTGGAGCTACATGTAAGTGCGAATGCACAGCTTCAGGTTAATCAGGAAAACTCGGTTTCCCTCATCTGTGAAGTGTACTCCATCACTTCTGTAGATATCAGCCATATCAAAACGGATGTTGTTGTTGTAGATCGACCC